>JAROYD020000003.1:1916362-1959131 GCA_029618875.2 Dynastes tityus
TCTCCTGCCCCCTTTTCCCCCCTTTTTTTTTGGGGAGGGAAATTTTGTGCTCTTCCTTCAACTCCTGCCTTCTCCGATTCAAAAGGATGTTTTGGTTCTCTTTATTTCCCTACCAATTCAGGCAGTGCTTGGCTTTTCCCTTTTTGGCCCTTCCCAACTTTTTCAGGGGTGGCTGGGTTGCGGGTGGGGACGGGGGCCGGATATTTTCTAAAATGATAAAAAGGGTATTAATTTTTACGCCAGATTCTTTTAAAAACTTCAAAATTTAATAGGCTTGGATTTCTATGCCTGGAGGTTTTTACTGAGAGTTGTTTAGGTCTACTCGACAATTTTACCATCGGGTAAAATAAAAGCCCTTTGTTGTTGTTCAAACCCAGAGGTTCCCAAATTTTTTTTCCGAGCCCATTTTAAATTTTGGTTTCGGTGGCCCCCCTGCTGCTACATTTCTAATTTAAAAACTCTAAAAAAATGTGAAAATTAGATCTAACGATGGAAATGTGCGTCGCGGCTGAGTTCCAACCCTAAGTTCGGAGGGAAAAAATAAAAGGAAAATTTAAAAATTTAAACATGAATAAGAAAAATTTCAAAATGAAATCAACAATTAAAATAAAAAATTTTTAATGGGGGGGATGTACTTGATGGATTGACAGAAAATTTTAATATTATTCAGTTTTGTGGGGAATAACCGCAAATCTCCCCGTTCTGTGATTTCAATCTGTTCCTTTTTTTTTTTGTTAATAGGTTTGTAACGACACTAAAATTTTTTTCGAAAGGGTTTGCAGGGAAACGCTATCAAAAGTTTTCTCGCAATTTCCCACAGCCCAGGCTTTTTTTCGGGTTTTTTCCCTGCCCAAAAATGTTTGTGCCTTTTTTTTAATTTCACCTTCAGCTCCTTATTGGTGCTAAGCTCGAGTAGCTCCTCTTGTAATACCATTCCCCACTTCCGTTTCATCAAGTGGATTTTGATCCATGGGGGTTTTTCCCATCGTCAAAATTTTCAAATTTTTTTTTGAAGTCATCATGCACGGCATTTAAATATTGAACGTATGTCTGAATATCCTCTAAAGACAATCTGCCTGTGACACGTTTGGAAACGGGGAGAATTCGCCCCGATAATGCTTTGCTTGAAAAATTTTTTTCCCAAGAAAACCCGAAATTACATCCTTTTTTTTTATTAAATTTTAGGCTGTCCCCTTTAACCAAGTTAATCTCATTAAATTTTTTGAACAAATCTGTCAAATACGCGATGTCTGCTTTCAATTTGATCGGTTTTTTTTAAATCTGTATCTTTATTTCCAGAAACTCTAAAACTGTTAAAAAAAGTGAGTAAAACCTTGTTAAACAGCACCTTTTTCGAAAAGCGTAGTCAGTATGTAAGAGCAATCGTTGAAATCTTCATCTTCTCGCCCACAATTGTAAAAAAAAACGGGTATTTAAACGCATTGCTTCTTATTTTTTTAACTTTTTAATCAAAATTGAAGCGATTGGTGCAATCTATCATTAAAATTTTTTTGCTACCGGTGTTGTGGGGGATGAACAGTGAATTGAGTTACTCCTGGTATAATTCTTTTAACCCTGCTGTATGTTTAAATTTACTCTACACGTGTATCGTTCGGGTCAATATGACCCGAACCCTTATTTGCAAAAAAAAATAAGTGTACTGTTTTAAAAGAAATATTTTATTTAAAAAATAGAAATCTACATGTTCTAATAAGAAATACTTAAAAAATAAAAAAAGTACTTATTTTATAAAAAGATCATGGAGCACAATTTGGGAAAAAGAATTGTACAGTTCTTACAGAGATGTTTTTGCATTTTACCAAAATTTTTGTTTTTTTGTCATTGTTGACGGAAAAAATTTGCATCGTGCACGTTTTACATTAATGTTCGCTGCTGTTGAGGGTTCATTTGATGTTGTGGCTTTTGTTGATTTTTCGTTTTTTTGAGCTTTTACCACTATTTCGAGTTTCTTCTCCCCTGGGTGGGTACGCTCTTGACTCCATATGTAATTTTAGAGCGATTTTCCTAATTCTTCTAGAAATAGTTTTTTTTGTTAGTTTATTGTTGTTCCAATTTGGATTCGCGGGTCCACAATACATACGCATTGTAAGCCGAAAGTTAGCATGTTAAAAAAAATTATCATGGGCCAGCATTGGATTTTCTTTTACAAGTATATGTGCCCACAAATTTGATCGAGAGTGTCAACGGCCCCTTTAGTTCTTGTAGTCTAGATTTTTGAGGTTTCCGATCAGTTCTTTCACTAACTTTGTTGTCGTGATGCAAGGGCTCATGGGGATCACGGTCTTACCCGGTACATAATTTACGACAGTTGTATCATTTGTGAAAAAGAAAGAACTGCTATGTACGTCTTTGTTAGCTATTGGCTGGGGAAGTTCCGGCTTTTTTTTCTAACAGTTCCTACCATCGTAATTTTTTTTTTTCAGCAGTAACTGTCCTGGTTGTATGATGTGAAAAAATTGTCACACGTCACATTAGTCCTCTTAGTTCGCTGGTGAGATCGCAAACCACCCGCATGCCCTGATTTTTTTTTGGTGGAGCACCTTCTTCCTTTCCTTTTAAACTTGTACTTTCAATGCATAAGATGTTTCACTTTACAGAGAGTCCAAATCTTGATACCATACTTCGCTGGTTTAGTAGGTATATATTGCTTGAAAGGGCAGCGACCCCTAAATGAACTAACTGTTCATCCACCGTTTTTTCTCCCGGGTTATATAACGGGAAGATTTTTTACCCCCATTTCCCCAAAATTCCTTATGGGGCAATTTTCATGCTTTTTTCCCGGGTCTTGTCATCAAAACGAATCACACGGGATATCATGCTGAATTGTTCAAAGGGGGACATGGTTGCTCAAAAATACTTCGACCAGTATCATTGTCCCACAAACTTTTTTTTCCCCGTGCGATCGGTAGACGCCGGCAAGTAAAAAAGACCAATGTAAGCGAAAAATGGTACTATCCAAAACTTTCCACTTTGTATCGTTAACTCAATCCTTCAATATTTTCATCTTTATCACCCCTTTTTGATCGCAGGTAAAAAAACAATTTCAAATGCACTTTTTATGTCTGTAATTCTCCCCATGATTTTTGTAATTCCTGCGGAGTGCTCACATTGGCGGCACAAAAACGGCCAGTTTCTGGGGGGGTAAATTCCATTCAATTTGATCTTTAGAAAAAAATGTCGAACATTCTGAGGCATTTGACGATTTTCTTGGTCTTGTTCACTATTAACTATCACTTTCCAACATCACTTATATGATCTTCAAATTTAAAAAAATTCAACTATCAGAAGTTGTGCAAACTGATTTATATAAAGGGGTTCGCTTGCCATTTGTCAAAAAACTAACAAGAAAATTATAACTTTTATAATAATTGACCCTCTGAATCGAAGACCCAAAAGTATCAAAAGTTGTATATACTTTATACAGAATTTAAACAGTATAAAAAGTTTTTGCCTTTTTCAATTTGAGCAAAAAAACAAACAAGGGAACATTAAAAAGTAATAACCCCTCGAAAAAAAAAAATAAAAAATAAATCATTTTTTTTTGTTTTATAATTTCGGAAATGGCCGTTATTTTTCACTTTTTATATATAATAAAAATAAAAAAAAAAACAATCCAATATTGTATATAAAGGTTAAAGACGTGGGGGCATTTACCCAAAAAAATGAAAAGAATAAATAAATATTTAAAACAAAAATAAAAAAGAAATGTTTTTTTTGGAATATTAACGTTTTCAAGTAACTAAAACAGTGAACGCCAGGAAAAAAAAATTTTGTAAATGGAATCGATTTTCCTTAAAAAAATCACTCAGGACATTAAATATTGATTCGCCTTTAGTATCTGTCTCCAAAGTTTTCGCGAATAGCAGCTCTTCATGGATTTCTTAATCCATAACAAATCGAACATATGCCAATAATAATGCTTAATTACCAGGTAAAGTTGACCCGTCCAGCAAAACTGATTTTAATTATTGAAAGCAATAAATCGCTAAGACCCATATATAGGTTTTCACAAAACGGCTGAACCTATTGTAATGTAATATAAAACATTTTTTGATTAATTATATTTTGATACATTTCTGTAAATTCGAAAGAAAATTCTTTTAAAGTTAAAGAATATTTTAACATCAAAACTTCGCGATTTTGATTTATTTATTACTTTGATGTACGTTACGAGTGGTACATAAAGACACGTACAATTTATGAAAGTATTTTTAGTCATTTAGCATTAGCAACTACGAGGGCACCGAAATATGTACAAACATGCAGGTCAATCATATATCTCTCCTTTAGTAAATCACCACAGTCGGGTAAATAAATAATTTTATAATAAAAAGTACTAAAAGTTCAATCTTTCTCGGCTTTCTGTTCTTTTATAGAAGTATCGGATAATGGCCCTGTTCAGTATTTAATCTTTTATTACGTACCTACTACACGCAAACATAACAAATAGTAAAAAAAACAAAATTGCAAAATTATTTTTTCGCGCTATCAGTTAGGATTGCATGAGAACCGTAGCTCCTAAAAATTTTTAGCCAAAAAATCTGAAAATTGGAATCTTAAAGCTTCAACATGCTTTTTTAAGGTCTTAATACGACCATTTTTCACCGAAATACAGCCTGTCAAAAATTACCGAAAAATTTTTTTTTGTTCTCTTTTTTTTGAGTAGTGTATTATCTGCCTACATTGATAGGTAACGCTAAGCCAACGTTTTTGTTCTTTACTATCGAAACCAGATAAATTTTCGTGGACCCCCACTTACAACTTGTGAACCCCCATGTTTTTTTTCACGCCAATGTAGACCCCCGTCGAGTCTGCCGTGGACCCCTGGGGGTCCACCTGGACCACTTTGGGAATCACTGATCCAGATCTACCTTTTTACATAACGTACAGATACACTTGGGCACCTAATTTTGATAATAACTAATATACTTGCGATTATAAAAAAAAAAAAACGATTAAAACGAATGGGAAATTTTTCAGAGATATTCAGGCAATTTATTGTCCAACTTTTTACTTGTATAGATAGGCGATCTTTCATAGATGCTAATTTCTATGCTAATTCGGTCTCATTAATCTCTGCTACAAGGAGAATGTTCATGAGCCTGTCCAACTTTAACAGTAGGCTGTTAAAATAAAGCATCACAAACGTTGACAAGGGCAAGTATAATCCAAAATTTGCGGAAAAGTCTTGGTGAGCATAGATCCGCAAATGGTTGCTTTCAGAGTTACGGAGGTTTATTCCATTTAGTAGCGATTATACATGTTTTCCGCGTATATCTTCTTTCGTTAGCAAAAAGTTGCATACCCATACTGCCAGATACCTTCAGTTCGTGTTTTTGTAAGATTGCACTAAACATTGCGTGTTGCCGGTTCAATTGGGTCTCATGATTTCGAGACATCAAGGCCCGTTCCCACCTTTGAAACAAAAGAGGCAATTTTAGCACAGAGTTGGGAGACGAGTTTGCCGGGGTAAGAATTAGTGCTCCTCTTATTTGGAGAGTTCTCCACGAACAGCAGCCTCATCTCTACCATGTACAATGAGTGTAGGCCATAAAGCCACCTGATCATCAAGCACGTTTACTTCTTTGTCCCTGATTCCTACCCAATGATGCTGAGTATTCCAACTTTATTGCCAATACTCTTTTGACTCGTAAAATGCCCGCAATAGGCACGTGCGCGCTGACGAAAATCCTCATGCTATTTACGGAATCCAGACATTAGGCTCGTCTTTCATTGAACGTTTGGATGGGTATTTTGAGCGACAGATTAGTAGGTCCAGTTGCTTTACCAAACCGATTAACAGGCGCAGCTTACCTAAACTTTCTGCAGAACACAATGGGAAATATTTTAGACGACGTCCATTTGAACCAAAGACAATAAATGTGGTTCCAGCATGATGGTGTGTTTGAAGCACTTATAGGAGTGCTCGAAGTACTTTAAGTACTTTACGATGAATGCTTTGAAAACCCTTTTGAATAATTTTTTTAAATTGTCCCCCCTTGGGGGTTTCAGTAAATGCGGGTTTAATAGGTTTTTTACGCTATCGTTTGTATGAACAATTTTATTTCTAGATAATGTTTACAGCTTCGTGCTGTAGGTTATACATATATCTAAAGAAATTTAAATACTATAATTTATTAACAAGTATATACTCTACATAATGTAGTAATTAAAAAATGTCTAGAAATAGACGGTGCAGATATAATAATTTAAAAAAATTTCCTATCGGGCGGGCCTTATGCCGAGGTAATGAATGCAACGGGCGGATACACTCCATACTGTAACGGGCCACGGGCGGGCTGGGCTGTGAAAATAGGCCCGCGCAGTGCTCTAGTTGGTGTTACCCTGCTCAGATTGATTCTTACTTGTTTTCATAGCTTTGTTTAAGTTTTATGTAATCTTTTTGTAACAACTTTTATCCCTTTCGTTTCTTCTTTAGGGGGAAGTTTCTTTTTATGTGATTTACGTTCCGGATCTGGTTCCACATACGTTGCCATTTCCTTCGGAGGAAAGAGAAGCAAATAAACATAGTTGAAGCGGAAGAAATAGGCCCAGCTTTGAGATATATTCGATTATCTCAATACACCAAGTTCTATAGATGCGTTCATAAAAATGGCCATAGAATATGATGTGTTACATGAACATTGTAGTAATAACTTTGAAGAGTATAGTAGTGATGCAGACATTAAGTTGGAAGATTCAAAAGCAGGAATATCTTTGATAGACGACGACATCGTAGCGCAAAGTGCTTTCTTGGAAAATATTAAAGTTGAAAATTTAGCTGAGCAGTTAAGCGAAGATATTGGTAATAGTGAGAACTGTGAAAAATATAATAGTGACGCAAACATTAAATTAGAAGATTTTATAGTTCAAACGGGAGATTTTCTTGATTCAGAAGCAGGAATATCTTCGATAAGCGACGACATCGTAGCGCAAGGTGTTTTATTAGAAAATATTAAAGTTGAAAATTTGAACGACCAAAGCGATAAAAACTTTAAATACAAACATGAACTGACAGCTCACAAGGTCTCTCATATGCTCGATAATATTGTTGATTGTGCGCAGTGTGGAAAAACGTTTGAAGGGAAAGACCAACTATATCAACATTGTAGAAGTTATTGTGGGTGGACATATGGTCGCACAATTGATCTGACGTATCACATTAGAACACATACAGGTGAAAAGCCCTTTACTTGCGAAATTTGTAAAAAATCATTTTCTCGAAAGAAAGCACTGGCTGCTCACAGCAGGACACACACAGGTGAAAAGCCTTTTACGTGCGAGATTTGTAAAAAGTCATTTTGTTGGAGGACCGCACTGAGGAGACATATTAAAACACATACTGGTGAACAGCCTTTTACTTGTGAGATTTGTAAGAAATCTTTTTCTCGGAAGGGTGCACTGATAAGTCATATTAAAACACACACTGGTGAAAAACCTTTTACTTGCGAAATTTGTAAGATATCATTTATTCAGAAGGGCAACCTGATGACTCATATTAAAAAACACACCGGTGAAAGGCCTTTTATTTGCGAGGTTTGTAAAAAATCATTTTTTGAGAAGAGGAGCCTGATGAGTCATGTTAAAATCCACACTGGTGAAAGGCCTTTTACTTGCGAGGTTTGCAAAAAATCATTTTTTGAGAAGAGTAGCCTGATGAGTCATATTAAAATCCACACTGGTGAAAGGCCTTTTACTTGCGAAATTTGTAAGAAATCATTTTCTCGGAAAGATGGGCTAGCGGCTCATATTAAGGTACACACCGGTGAAAGGCCTTTTACTTGCGAGGTTTGTAAAAAATCATTTTTTAATAAGAATGGACTGAGGATTCATATTAGAAGACACACTGGTGAAAGGCCTTTTACTTGCGAAATTTGTAAGATATCATTTGTTCAGAAGGGCAACCTGACGACTCATATCAAAAGACACACTGGTGAAAGGCCTTTTAGTTGCTAAATTTGTAGAAAATCATTTTTTTGAGAAGAATAGACTGAGGGCTCATATTAGAAAACACACTGAAGAAAGATCTATTACTTGCGAAGTTTGTAAAAAGTAATTTATTGAGAAGAGTTTGTTATTCCTGTTAATCCCATTAGTAATAACTTACGTCGTACTATGGTTAATAAAAGACGTGTTCTTGTAATGTTGTTGACTTTTTCATATTAAAAAGTATTGACTTACAACATAATAACGCTACATAGGAATTAATGTTTTAATCCTATAAACACGGTAGCAAAGAGACTTATAATGGAATATAAAATATATTTTCTACTTTCAAAATAGTCTGTCGATATAAAATAACTAAAGCTGTGTATTTTAATTGATCGAACAGATTGAGCAACACAAATGCATGTTTTATAAGTCGAGTGAAATGGGAGCGGTGTTTAAAAATTGCTTGAGTAATGAAGAAAACACCTGAAATAACTACATTATCCCATGTTTCTACTTTTTTTGAATTTTTATATTTTAACGATGCAAATGTGTAATAGTTTTGATGATGTTACACGCAAAACCAATCCACATTGCAATTTTTCTAAGCAACAGTAGGCAGGAATGCATAAATTATCAAGTAAGAGTTGTGCGGGAAGTATTCTTAGTAAGGTTATGTATATACATTTTACATTTATATATTTCTCTCCCAATTCTCAATATTTCTAATAACTAAATTTTGTTAAAAAGGTGGTACAGGATGGCAGTAGCGAAGCGGTAGCGGCGTGGGTAGGGGTAATTTTCAACTCGTAGTCGATCTCGACAGTACCGCGAGAGAGTTCAAAGCGGCAGTACGTTGCACACTGCACGCCAAATAAGTACGTGGAGATGGGACGCCCAAAGGGTGTAACGTTCCCTTCGAATGTGAATAAATATCTCAGGCATTTCCCCGGATTAGAATATAGAAGTCCGCATATTTATTGCACAATATGCAATAGCGCATTGCTAAGTCGCCATAGGTTTGAATGTAGAAAACATTGTAAAAGTAAACGTCATGTATTTAATTTAAGAAACAGTATTCCATACTGGCAATTTTTATATGATTTTTATGTTAAGTGTGTGCAACATCCCACAACATCTAGTATCTAATGAACACTTTCGTGTTTTTTTGGGCTCAGTACGTTCCCTCATGGAAGGTACAATAAAGGAATGTATAAAAGACGAGTTGAGAAATAAGAAAATCTGCCAATGTGTGGATGAAACAACTGATGCTCAGAAACACAGCGTCATTCATGTTGTAGCGCGTCCTTTAAAACGTGATGGTCCACCAGCTTCATTTGTTGTTATCCAGTAAAAGGATTCAGAAAACTAATGCAGAAACCATTGTGAAGATAATAAAAGATTCGTTGAGAGAATTTTGTATCACAGGAACCCAAGTCACAATGTTCGTTACTGACGGAGCCGCAACGATACTGAGAGTTGGTAGGATGTTGAAAATATGCTTTCCGACTCTTCTTCATATAACATGCCTCATACACGCATGTCACCTAGTAGCAGAAACCATTCGAAAGAAGCATCCGATGACGGATAAGTTAATAGCATCTACCAAAAGAGTGTTCGTCAAATCTCCCAAACACATCCGTGAATTTAAACAATTGCGTCCGAAATTACCACCACCACCTCAGCCTGTAATAACGCGATGGGGAACATGGCCTCGGGCAGCAGAAGTTCATGAACCGTTTTCTACGCATGCGTTAAAAATGTATTGCTTTCCGATCGATTCCGTATCTTGGCGTAGTGGAACGATTTACGGACATTTACTGAATTTGGACCTGTCGCTTTAAGTTTACCTAAAACTATAGAGCTTCCCAATAGAAATAATGAAAACTATTTCATTATTTCTTTTGGGAACCACTAACTGAACGTCTAAATCGTTATCACTGGGAGAACTATTTAAGAAATCGGAGAATCATACCAAACCCCTCATTTTAACAGATTTCTTAAATAAATACTAATAGTAAACAATTACGTTATTAGCAGGCTATAAACTGCAGTCGTATATTGCACGTATGAAAATCAAATAAGCTAATTACATTTTGCGCATGCCTCTGACTAGCGGTTCCACAAAAATCTGGGGATCAATTCGACCATTCAGTGAACGATTCGGTCATCGTCAAATTTTAAGTTGAAACATACGACTATTCGTACACATTTCAGGCAGAAGTTATGTTGGAACGCCTAATTTGCTTTGCGTATGTACCCCTGGTTTGCCGGTGTGTTGAAACGTTCGGTTATTATCGGTTGATCGGTGTGCGTATACCGATCAACCGATAATAACCGAACATCCACTCGATTCCTTGTATGTACAGCGGGTGCAACCGTTTGACACGCTTTAGACATTATGACGCAAGTGAATAAAAAGATTGTTAGCTCGTGCTGAACATGGATTATTATTAGTATCTTCTTTACTGGATAGATCTTTTTCCTACAATTGGCGATGTTTTTTTTTTGCAATATTAAGATTTTTTTTTTATTCTAACTATTTTACAAATACACGGAACCGGCAGTTTGTTTTATGACTTAATTTTACTATATTATCTCGCCTGTAAATTTTAACATTGTTTTAAGTTAATTGTAAAATGTTACAGATTTTGGTAAAATCCTTGTTTATGAACAAGGGTAAGGTATATATTGAACTGGGTAAACCTAATTTACTTTATCTGCAATAAACACGCATAGAAGTACATTTTGAACTTCTATGCAGAATTTTCTCGAATTGTGCCGACACTGCACGAACCGACTTTGCTTAGCGCCGTCGTAGCAGTGAAACATTGACCCAGTACTGATGCAGTTCCTGAAAATAAGGTTAGATCGCAGCACCAGTTCAATTTTTTTACGATATCGAAAGTGCTTGGAGTATGGTGTTTAATACGGCTGATTATGATTAATGGGTGGCCATGAAACCACGTTCTAAATTTGATAAGCCACCAGATGGCGGTACACACATTGTATGACGTTGTGGGAGTTTGTTGGGTGCAAGTGGTTTATAATCAATCAAAACGTGTCGTTGTGTACATGTGTACTGGACCTAGCAACTTTAGTAACTTTTATTCTGGTTGATTTTTAGTGCCAACCTAAGAAGAATAAAAGATAAAATGCTGTAGGGGTGTTTTGCTTATACTAAGAAAGACAACGTCACAAATAACGATAACAAGTTTATTTAGTTTAATTACAAACGATTACTTAAAATACTTTAAGGTACAACGGTACAAAACGTAGAAAGTAGTAAAGAGAGAGTTTTTGACGTTATATCGTTTATATTTATATGATTGTTGTTCTCATTGTTACCACTACACTGCATCGTTCGTTTCTTGCCAACCTCCTTTTTCCTCCTCACGTATATCCCTGCTACAATGCAGTGCGGCCACAACGTATTGGCGCTGTCGGCTGTAAATTGTCATTTCTTGTTTAGTGTAGTTATTGGTTACTGCTTACTTTACTAGTTTATTATTTCTTTGGTGTTTTTGGCCTTTGTTTTGATTACGCATTTTGTTATTTATTATTTTTAAAAATCAGTCTTTATTGGTGTGTTGGTTTGAATAGAATATTAAAAGGTCAAGACGACAGAAGATAAGTTATACGAACAGGGGAGAATATATGCAGGGAAATGAAGATAGAGGAAATTTAAAAATTAACAGAAGAAAGTTTTCAGATATGTACATGTATAGTGTTATTATAGTAATTGCGTAATTTTATATCGTTATATTTGCGACAAAGCTAGTAAACTCTATTTTGAAACATGTTTGATGTACCTCAAAATATAAGCTTCACAATCGTAGCAAATTATCCTTGTTGCAATTATGCAACGAAGAATGTGTTTTAGGTCGTACAGTAATAATTGTGTCATTAGTAAAGCTGGCCACGAGCAGTACCACGTAGTAGCGTAGAGTCGACCAGGCCTCGTGTTCCACCAGAGTTATTCTGCTAATAGAGATGTTTACTGCCGCAAATAATTTCGCTCATATTTTAAATAAAAACTAAATAACACGTGCTCAAAAACTTACCATTTTAAGAGTCCTCCGTGAAATCACAAAGTGAATAATGTCTGTTAAATATCTGCAACATTAGATATGTTTCAACTGTTGTTTAGCAAAACTAGTACGGCATGAGGAAAAAATGCGTTTATATGCAGAGAACGAACGTTCTACATCAAGTGACGTAATATTTGCATAAGTAAAATAATCTTTTAAATAACTTAACGATTCTGTTGACGCACCTTCACAAATATGTCTTAATGTGCCAAGATCAGAATTTTTCTCAAAAACACTTTCAAATTTTTCTAGAATAGAAACATTTTTTGCGTCTTCAACCGCGCATAGCTGTGCGTGAACATGTTGCACTATTTGTAGAGATTCTTCTAACGGCACCGCAGGATTTTGTAATTTTTCAATTGCATCTGCTAGCCCGAAGTAATTGTCATGAATGATTTTTAAATTCATTTTAACCTGACTATCTTGAAATTTCGACTGGCATTTCTGGTATCGAATTGTAAAGCCACGTTCTTAATATTCTCAAAATATTTATGATAATAAAACGCGGCCTGTAACCATGTTCCCCAATGAGTTAGAATAGGTTCTGGTGGCTCTGGTATACGGGGCACAGTCTGTGAAATTCGCGAATACGTTTCGGTAATTTGACAAATACTGCTTTGGTATGCGCTATTAAAGCGTCTACCTCAGGATAACATTTTCTGATACTATCCGCCACAAGATTGAGAGCATGAATTTTACACGTAATGTGTAACAAATTAGCAGAATGCTTTTTAAGAGACCAGCCTACAGAAAGCATGTTTGCAGCACCATCACTCACTAACATCAAGAGTTGGTTTGTTGAAAGTGCAAACTTGTCCAATGTATTTAACACTAACTTTGAAATTACTTTGGCAGTACACTGTTGTATCCGTTTGGAGACTAACAGAATTGAAGGTGCCGATTGATGAGGTTCCAATTTACGTGCCATTACATTAAGAACAGAATGTTCCTTCCGATCTGTTGTTTCGTCGACAATTTTTGATCTTTCAACTCCGATTTTATTTTTTGTTCAATATGTTCGCGCGCAGATGGCAACAATTCTTCGTAACGATGTTCGACTTGGTAATTTGCACTCCGAATAGTTATTCCAAAAGCAGATAAATGGTTCCTTGTCTAGTATATTAAACGGTATATTACATGCGATAAACGTAACGCATAAATTAAATATAAATTTTTCATTGTCTCGTGCGCAATTTCTTTTTGAGACATGCTTTTCACTATTTACGTGTCGTAGACAATGTTGTCTGGACCAACACATTAACGGGATTTTACAGATTATACATTTAATTTTAGCACCTTCATGTATTAAGTCTGGAATTTCTGCAATAAATTTTCGAAGTTTGTCCGACCGCGGTCGTTTTGCTGACGAAATCATAATTTTTCTAGGACAGATAAACAATTGCGCAAATGACCGGCAGCGAAAATGTCCGTACTGCTCCGCAGACGAAGTAATACTACCGTTCCTCTCGGGCCGAGCTGATTCTACGCCGATGCGCGGTACCGCTCGTGGCCAGCGTTAGTCATTAGTCATTAATGTGACTGATCTTTTGTATATATGGTATGCATAACTGACTGTATTTTATGTTAATATCAAAAGCATCTCCATTTTTCAAGCAATGTACATTGTTTACTTTTTAATAAAGTTTCTTATTGAGTTCAATATTTCCTTTAATACTATGCCTAAGAAATATTTTCAAGTGCGTGTTAAATAAAAATTATATTTTCATTTACTCTACACCGCTTAATATAAATGATTTTAAAATAAAATTTGATATCTTTTTATCATAAATATTGTGAATTAAATATAGTGAATTATGATCTTTGATAATAGGAGAGCCAAAACGTCATAAATTACTATATTTGCTTTACAATGATATTTATGGTGAAATGATTTCAAGTTTCACTTAAGCGAAACTGCCAATTTTATACTAGTGTATTTTTCAAATTACCGCGCTCGTTTTGAATAACTTTAATAACACACCAAAAGATGGCACATTACTGCCTCAAAACAGTCCAGGCAACATTATCATCTCTACAGTTGTTATTATCTATGGTGTTTTAAGTCAAGTACTGGTATTCTTTCGGAGTAACTCTATTTATTCCAAATACCCTACTCGCTCTCTTTCTTTAACGTTCGGAAATGTTCCTTCGCTTAGAAGTATGGCTTCAGTGATCCACGTCTGCTCTATTCCTAATCCAGTCCTCGTGTTCTGTACTCTTGATCTGCTTCGAACGACCACCAGAATTCAGCTTTAATAACAAAGTTTAGTGTGAAATAACTTGCAGCTTGTGGTCCAGTTATCTTTTACGGTGAGCAATATTTATTAATTTTGTCTTGCAAGCTCTTACTTAGAATTAGAAGTAATTTTCATCCGCGTTAAACACGGTTTGCAATCAACTTATTTGGTTTGATGTATTGTAGACTTTTCCTAACCTAGAACTTGCGTCGGTTTACAAGTTTATTCCTTCCAGTAAGATGTAAGAAGATAAAGACATCTCCAATTAACCATCGTCAACTCAACCATTGTTTTTTATTTGATGAAACGAACTATCTAGAAGCTAACTGGATTATGTTACAAAAAATGTTCATACTACGGTTATAAAACAAAGTAATAATGCTGTCGCTATGCCTCTCGCTATCAAGTATAACCAGTTATAATCTTTGTTCCTGGTTTCTATGCAAATACTGAATATCTCAATTTTGCTACCAATACCCTTTTGACTCATGGAGTCAGGTTTACACAAACTGGAATCGCAAAATTCCCATAATAGGCATGTGCATGCTGACGGAAATCCCCTGCTATTTACATTAGGCTCGTCTTTCACTGAACGTTCGGATGGGTATTTTGAGCGACACATTAGTAGGTTCAGTTGCTTTACCAAACCAATTAACAGGCGCTGCTTACCTAAACTTTCTGCAGAACGCAATGGGGGATATTTTAGACCACATTCCTTTGAACCAAAGACAACAAATGTGGTTCCAGCATGATGGTGCTCCGACACATTTTTCGATTGCCGTTAAAGAGCATCAAATGTCTTTGATGCACTTATAGCAGTGCTCGAAATACTTTAAGGACTTCAATGAATGCTTTATACTTGATATTTCTACTGTCACTTGTCAGATTCCAGTGCTTTACTTTTTCAAATACTGTATTTTGTAATTCAAACACTTTTGTAAATGGACGTTTTTTTTTTGTTGCCTCAGTGGTTGGTGTTAGAGCACTGCACGGGCTAGGAAAATCCCGGCCCCGTGGGCGGGTCTTGTCTCTTTTCAATGCGGGCCGTACCGGGCCTAAAATTGTACGGGCCTCACGGGTCGGGAATGTTTTATTAAATATGTACATTGAATTAATGTTGTTTCTAGATAATGTTTACTAATGAGCTTCGTGCTATAGGTTATATATATAATGAAATTTAGACTATATAATTTATTAAAAACAAATATATAGTAGTCATTAAAAAATGTTTAGAAATAGACCGTGCAGATATAACTACTTAAACAGTCTAAAATAACTTAAACGGGTCAAACGGGCGGGCCTTGTGTCGAGGTAATGAACGCAATACAAATTGCCTTGTTTACAGGTACACATGATTATATGTATATTTATACCACATACGTATGAAGTCAACAACCATTCTAATTGCTAAGCGTTACCTTAGTTATTAGTTGCAAACAAAAACAGTCTGTGATGCTATTAGTCATTATTTCATTAGGAGAGAATACAAAAAATTATTCTGGAAGGTTATTTAGCATGCAAAATAATTGTATTATAGTTTTTTGTGAAGAAACTAACATTTGCATCACCCAATACCGAATAAGTATTGTAGAAATGCTGAGAAATTTAGAAAACAAAGTTATTTAAAATAATGATAAGTTGTTAGAGCAGTATCTACTCCCATATTAAATATATTTCATCCGCGTGCCATGCATTGCTTCAATATGCAGTTAGAGCATTATACCTCATATGATGTAACAATAATATGCAATTTTACGGTGAATCGAACGTACGTGGAATCATAACAAATTTTGTGACAAAAGACGAAGAGGCAATGTGGATAATCGTTTTGAAGAAGTGATGACCGCCTGGCAAGCTGTTCCTGTAGAATAGCCAGCGTCTTATCTACCTTCACAACACCAACGTAATAAAAATCTAGCACTACTAAAACTTAATTGCTTTGTATTAAATATAATGTTGTTAATCACAACCTGTAATTATGATTTTCTTTTTATAAAATTTATATTAGAAAAAAAATGAAATGAAATTTGTGAAGTTAAGACATTGAGGCAATGTGGAAGAAGTGATGACCGCCTGGCAGAGGTACTGTGTACGTTTTATTGAATTTATGTGTAACGTTTGTATCTACTGACGTCCGTGCCATGAAAGACTTATCATTAGAGCGGGCCAAATTGCGCCATCCAACAGAATCGGAATCAGGCGCAACGGCCGCTTATTGTAAATAGCGTATATGTGAGTCACTGCAGATATGTGATATTTCGAAATTAATACACAAGAGTAAAAAAATAAAAGCTGACGCAATAATAATGTTTAGTAATTAGAGCGGATATATATATATATATATATATATATATATATATATATATATATATATATATATATATATATCCGTGTGTTTTTATTTTCATTATGATTTTTTATTTGATTGAAAACGGTATGCGTTGTAAATGGGATGTAATAAGGAAATAACTGAGAAACTGAACGCTTTTTTATTCTGTTGTACTAAGACAGGCGTAATTAAAATAATCTTTGACTTAGTCAAGGAATCTGAGATGCCCCATCGCACATTTGTCTTAATCTCGTGTAGTCCGGATTCTTTTTTAAACACTATCGAACTTAGCTAAAACTCGTCCACTTGTTGCATCGTTTATACTGTGTAACAATGTACTAACTATCCACGACTTGCACTGATTCTACCAACGACAATCCAGAATTTTGCGAATTTTCTATCGCGACTACTAACCCTTTGTAATTGTTGCTAATATTCTTTAGATGTGTTTCAACAGAAATATCGAGAAATCCCTTCTGGCTCATCCTAATAGCTCTAGCTTCGGCAGGGACGAATTGCAAAATAACGGATTTGACTTCTTGAAAATGTTCATTATAATAAAAAGCGGCTTTTAACCACGTTCCCCAACGCGTAAGAATGGGCTGTGGTGGTTCTCGAATACCAGGGCATAACCTGTGGAATGCCCTAGTCCTCTTAGGACTTTTGAGAAACACTTCTTTGTGTTTGCTATTAATGCATCCACCTCCGGGTAACACTCTCGAATAGTTTGTGCCACAAGATGTAAAGCATGGACTTTACACGTAACATGTAAAAGTCCTTCACACTTTTCTTTAAGGGAACGGCCTACACTACACATTGTTGCTGCACCATCGCTCATGAACAACAACAGTTGACTGGTTGACACTTGAAATTTTTGTAACGTTTCGAGAACTACGGCCGTAATTGCTTTACTAGTACACTGTTTTAATCTTCTGCTGGCTAATAGAATTGCAAAATTTGGTTTAATAGGATCTAATACGCGCACTATTATATTCAAAATAGAATTTTTTTTGCAATCTGTCGTCTCATCAAGACATAGCCACAGCTGTTTATCTTTTAATTCGGCTTTAATTCGATTTTCAATGTCCTCACGTATTCGTGGAATATCTCTCCGTAACGCTGTCCGAGATGGTAGTATCCACTCGGTATTGTATGAAAATTCCCAAAGAATTTTCAAAAAATGCTTTTTTATAAATATACGAAGTGGTAGCCCCACATACCATAAACGTTAAAAGCAATTCTAATTAAAAATTGACGTTGTTGTGACACACCATTTTTTTTATTTCTGGGTGTCCCTATTTATATGTTTTTCCCCACAATAAATTTTTTTTGCCCCAGCACAGTAGTTTTTTTTTTACAAACTTTACAGAAAATTGTACTCCCATTGTGGAAATCCACAAATTCACTAAAAAATTTATTAACTTTCGTAGGTAATGGCCGGTTTATTTTTAATAGTTACGTTAGACATAATCACTAAAGGGGGAAAAACCCCGGGACGCTCGTTTCTGAATCCACGGGTGCAAACGTCACGAACTCGAAAAATTTTTGGGGAATGGGCTCACCCGAAAATGAATAAGGGGCCGCTTTGGTTCTATTTTTCGTGAAGGGTTTTTGGGTACCCTTAACGCAACCCCTTTTTATAAATTTGAACACCCAAACTGCAGGTTATTTTTGCGCGTCTTCAGGGCCCCGGTAATAGACAGGGGTTTTTGGGTTTTTTGTCCTAATAATTACATTTTTAAAATTTAAAATTTTTATGTTTACAAGATATGCGCCCGGCAGCCTGATTGCGAACCTGGCGCGTGGCGCTTTTGGGCCCGTTCAAATTATCATGGACTTCGTGGTTTTGAAAACAACCCAAAGGGTAGTCGGTACCTGAATCGCCCAAAAGGGGGGTTGTTATGGCAGAGTTTCGAACTTTCTTTGTCAAAGGGGTATTTAAAAAAAACGAAATTTCAGCATCAAAAAAACCCAAAAAGTAATTAGTACCCTCAAAAGACGTAAATATTGATTTATGTGTTGGGATCCATGCGTACCCTAATTGTATTATCTTTCTTTTGTGTTATTACAATCGGTTACCCAGTTTGAGGGTTTCCCTTTCTACTTTACATACTACTCCTTGACGCTCTAATACCTCCAGCCGCTACTTTTAGAGATTTTTTGAGTGCTAATGGGACATTACGCGCTCTACAGATTCGCGGTACAGCATTACTACGTAACTGCTATATTGTTTTTAAGGCATCCCAGCCCTTTGAACACAGATGCATATCTCTATCATCTAATATGTTGTTAGGACCCTCTGCCAAATTTGCAATGCTTAAACAGTTAGTTCGTTTTAATAAGTTGAATTTTAAATATGTTTCCGGGCTTAATGTAGGTTGCAAATTAGTTACATAAAACTTTAAAATCTAAACTTCTGCCTTTAATGGTATATCTGTTATACAGATTTAACGGCAAAGTATTAGCTTCAGTACCTGTATCCAGTTTTATTTTGATTTTTTATTCTAAATAACTATATTCTCAAACTATTTATTTTTTTTCCTCAACTACCGTATCAATATTAATTTTTGTACTTGCCTGTATATTTCTCGTAATCATTCCTATATACGCATCATCATTCCCAATTTGCAATTTGTACGGGCGGGCCGGGCCGTGAAAATAAGCCCGTGCAGTGCTCTAGTTGGTGTTACCCAGCTCAGATTGATTCTTACTTGTTTTATAGTTTTGCTTAAGTTTTATGTAATCTTTTTGTAATAATTTTTATTTCTTTTGTTTCTTTTTTAGGAAGAAGTTTCTTTTTATGTGATTTATATTCCGGACCTGGTTCCACACAAGTTGCCACTCCCTTTAGAGGATAAAGAAGCAAATTAACGTAGTTGAAGCGGAAGAAATAGGCCTAATTTTGGATTACATTCCATTATCTCAATAAATCAAGTTCTGTAGATGCGTTCGCAAAAATGGCAATAGAATATGATGAGTTGCATGAACATTACAGTAATAACTTTGAAGAGTATGGTAGTGATGCAGACATTAAATTAGAAGATTCAAAAGCAGGAATATCTTTGATAAGCGATGACATCGTAGTGCAAGGTGTCTTCCTGGAAAATATTAAAGTAGAAAATTTGCATGAGCAGTTAAGCGAAGATATTGGATAGGAGAAGGTGAAAAAAATGGAATGACGGAAACATTAAATTAGAAGATTGATAGGGTTTAAACGGGAATTCTCTTGATTCAAAAGGTAGGAATATTTTTTCGATAAAACGACATCATAGCGCAAAGTGTTAAAGTTGGAAAAAAATTTTAACCCCCAAAACGATACAAACTTCAAATACAAAGATGGAAAAAAAAAGTCACAAAGGGTCTCTCATAAGCTTGACGAGATTGTTGTTTGGGAATGGGAAAAAAACCCAGAAGGGGGAAAAAAGACTATAAAACATTCTAGGGGGCGTACATTTTACCAAAAAAAAGTTCACTCATGTATTTATTGTGGACGGACATATGGTCGCAAAATTGATCTGACGATTCACATTAGAACACATACTGGTGAAAAGCCCCTTTTCTTGGGGTTTTGTAAGAAATCATTTTCTCGGGGAAGTATACTTTTGGGCCCCTCATAATAAAAAACACAAGGGAAAAGCCTTTTCTTTAGATTTGTAAAATGCCATTTTCTGAGAAGTATGACTAAAATTCATATTTGAAAACACACTGGTGAAAAAAACCTTTTATTTTTGTGAGGTTTTAAAAAAGTCATTTTATGGGAAAGAGAACTAGCCCTTTCAAAATTAAAAACACACCGGCGAAAAACCTTTTACTTTAAAATTTGTAAAAAATCATTTTCTGAGAAGAGTAACCTGACGGGCTCATATTAAAAAAAACAAGTTGAAAGGCCTTTTTTGGGGGTTTGGGAAAAAGTCATTTTTTTGGAGGGCTGTACTGTTAAATCATGTTAAAACGCATACCGGTGAAAAGCCTTTTTTCTTTGGGGGCGTTTGTAAAAAAACATTTTCTCGGAAGAAAATGAAAATTCCTCGCATATTAAAATACACACCGGTGAAAGGCTTTTTACTTGCGAAATTTGTGAGAAATCGTTTACTGAGAAGGGTATCCTGAGGGCTCATATAAGAAACCACACTGGTGAAAGGCCTTTTACTTGCGACCTTTGTAAGAAATCATTTGCTGAGAAGAGTAGCCTGAGGATTCATATTAGAAAACACTCAGGTGAAAGGCCTTTTACTTGCGAAGTTTGTGAAAAGTCATTTAGTTGGAAGAGAGGTTTGATGGTTCATATTAGAAAACACAACGGTGAAAGGCCATTTTCGAGGGTTTTTAAAAAACATTTCCAGAAGAGGGAACCTATCGACTCATATTAAAAGACACACTGGTGAAAGGCCTTTCGCTTGCGAGGTTTGTAAAAAATCATTTTTTGACAAGAATAGACTGAGGACTCATATTAGAAAACACACCGGTGAGAAGCCTTTTACTTGCGAAGTTTGTGAAAAGTCATTTTCTCGGAAGTGTATACTGGCGTCTCATATGATAACACACACCGGCGAAAAGCCTTTTACTTGCGAAGTTTGTAAAAAATCATTTTCTTGGAGGCAAGCACTTAAAAATCATATTAAAACACACACTGGTGAAAACCGTCCCTCTGCGAAGTCTGTAAACAATCAACTATCTACTAAGAAGACATGAGAGCGCCTTTTGAGGGGGTTTCCTTTATTCTTGTAAGTTGTGTTCGGTCAAATATAAGAGCTTACATAGTAAGACAATTATGGAACTGCATGTTAAAAAGGAATTTTAACAGGTAGTGGCGGGTCGTCAAATATTGAGCTGGCTGTTCAACTCGCCGCAATCGATTAGGGTAAATCCACCCAGTGATTTAGAGCACGGTGGGAATTGCGGACGAGTCAATTGTATATAGAAGAGGCAAATACTTGTGATAATTATTGTAAATCAATAGTAATATTGGAATATTTTTAACAATTTTTGGTTTTGAAGATGCGCAAAGATAAGAAAACTTTATACATGCACAAATATAGGGCTGCTTAGGAATCCGATGTACAACTACTAGGTATATGAAAATAGAGTGTTCACTATTTAATAATGATAGCAAGGACTGTGGGGTAGTATGACAAACAACACAGAGTATCGGCACACTCCTCACCACACAAAATATATAAATACACAGGACATGTAATCAAATTAGAAAACCTCAAATTAATTAAAAACGTAACTTCGGGAAATGGACGTATTTGAGACAGTGTACAACCTTCGTTGGCAACCGCAACTCTGGATTGTATTTGTCCCAAAAGTCCTGAAACGGTTGTTTATCGAGTAAACTTAGTGGCAAATTACAATTTATCAACATAAGAATTACATTAAAAAAAAATGCACTTCTCGGCGGCATGCCCAATTTTCGTTTTCTATGCTGTGCGGAATTTACGTGTCTTAGTACAGTTCCACTTCTTATTTGACATCAAATGTATTTTGCACACTTTACAAACTATCTTACTCTCGTTGTAAAACAAACCGGGAAAGTCAGAAATAAACTTATAAATCAACACGCCCTCTATCCGCTATCCAATGCTAAACTGAACTGAGTGATGATTTGTCGTCTCGTATCATAATCGACCACCCCACCCCGCCCACCTAAACTCAGTCACACCGCCGCTGCGATTGTTCTCCAGTTACCGGGCTCTAGTTATCAGACAAATCAACTTTCCTATAATTTCACATTTTTAAGTTGGGCGTTGAGAGAGGTCCAACAGCCAAATGCAAATTTCCAGGCAGAGAATGCAGACCCATTGAAATTAATGGAAGATTAAATTTATTATTACATAATAAACTCAGTATACTTATTCCACCAATGAGAATGCAAAATGTTTCAAGAAATGAGTAAATAAATTTTGTGTTTGAAGATTATGTTATGGATTCAGAGTTGATTTATTTTGGCTACGCATTTAATGAATCGTCAAGGTTTTTAGAAAAGACCAGGCTGAGTGCCATTCGCATTACATGTAAAGATTTTTTGGTAGAATTGTGCAAGCAAATTCAAATACGAGTCCCAAAAAAATGAATTTATTATGTAAATTGAATTCTTTCGTTCCAGAATTAGCCGTTTCAATGGTGCGGCAATTAGATATTACTGACATTGCCGCATCATTTACAAGTATGTATAAGTAAATGTCGATAGGATCACTGGAGAATGAAGATCTCTTCCTAGAGTGAAGTGGATGCATATGGATAGCGGTGAGATATTTTGGGTCGAAGTTTCTGAAAATCTGAATACTGCTGGAGAACCTCGATTTAAACATATCTCAACACTAGTTCTTGGACTTCTTAGTCTGCCATATTCCAATGCAACCGTAGAAAAACATTTTTAATTTAGTTAATAAAAATAAACTCAGGGAAACCGGGTTTCCTATTTCAAGCAACCCATGAAAATGAGACTGCGGGCATTTGATGATTTACAAAGGGAATGCACATCATTCAACCAACAGATGAGATGCTGAAATTATTTAATTCGGGAAACAAAAGTAAAATGTACAGACGAAGACGCACTTCTATTTATATATTTTCAGATATATAGTTTCTAAATAGTCTTAGTTTAAGTTCTTAACAATAAATTTTTTATAAGTGTTTAATACACTTTAATATTGATGTGCGTTTTATTTTCTAATAAATAGCAGATTTGACCTGATTCATTACAAGAGTCTATGATCGCAATTTTTAAATTATGCTTTGGAAATTTTGGGGAAGGTTTTAGATGAGATTTTGAGGGAATTTTGGTGGTGGAGCGGGAAAATGAAAAAATTTCATCTGGCAACCCTGTTCTAGACCGATATTTTCCCTTTTTTGTTTAAAAATTTTTTAACATATTCGTTTTTAATCCCGGATTTTTGGGTCTTTTTCCCAACAGAATTTTTTTTTTGCTGTAAAGGAATATTTTTTAAAAAAATTTTCCCTTTGGGTTCATTGATTTTATTTGTTACTTTGTTAACGTTAATATTCCATAAACATTTTTTTTTTTTTTTTTTGTTTTAAAAATTTATTTCCCATGTTTCCATTTTTTAGTTCGGGTCAATATGACCCAAAGTCTTTAAAACCTTTATACAATATTGGATAGGTTTTTCGCATTTGTATTATTTATTATTATATATAACACAATTGTGCATATAATAACGGTCCATCTCTGCGCGAAAGGTAAAACTTAAAAATGTTTTATTTTTTTTATTTTTTGTTTTTTTGATTTTTCCATATTACTTTCTTACATGTTCTTGTTTACTTTTATTCAAGCTCAAACGTTTACAACAGGAAAAAACTTGTTTATACTCGTTTATATCATTCTGTAAAAATGTAGTATGACAACTTTGCATACTTTTGCGCGGTACGTCTCGGACGTTGCACGCATGCGTCATATCTTAGTTATAAAACGTTGAAACTAAATTTTGCTTGTTTTTTTACTCGATTTCAACATAAAGTCGAAAAAACCATTTGAGGGGATGAAGTTTCTAGCTCTTGCAAAACCTCGATAGTGGTGAATCTTTTTCGGAATTTGAAATCATATAAGGGTTTGGTGGGAAAAAAAGTGATATTTCCCCAGATAGTGAACAAGACCAAAAAAATTTCGTCAAATGCCCCCAAAATTTTCAGACAGTTTTTTCTAAAGATCGTAAAATTAAATTGGAAATTTTTTTTTTCCCCCCAGCAACGTGGCCGTTTTTGTGCCGCCAAGGGATTCGCACCCCCGCAGGAATTACAAAATAGGCATGCGCGAAAATTTCAACTAAAAAGGGCTTTTGAAATTGATTTTACCTCGTTTTGAAAAGGAAAAAGGGTAAAGATGACAAATATTGAAGGATTACGAGTTTAAAGATAAAAAGTGGAAAGTTTTGGATAAACCACTTTTTTAAGCTTACTTGGGCTTTTTTTTACCTTGGGGGGTCTACCGATCGCACGGAGAAGTTTCAAAAAATTTGGGGGGACAAAAGATACTGGTGGTATTTTGAGCAACCATGTCTCTTGAAAATTCAGCATGATATCCCGGGATTTGCTTTGATGACAAGACTACACGCCAGGAAAAAAGGGGTAATTGATAAATTGGGGGCCCCAAAAGAATTTGGGGAAAAGGGGTAGAAAATCTTCCCAAGTTATATAATCCTGGGGAAAAAAGTAACGGTGGATGAACAGTTAGTTGCATTTTAGGGTCGCTGTTCTTTTTGCTAAATATACCTATTTTAAAACCCGCGAAGTATGGTATCAAGATTTGACTCTCTGTGACAGTGGAAAAAAATCTTATGATTGAAAGTACAAGTTTACAAGGAAAGGAAGAAAGGGGCTCCACCAGAAAAAAAAACAGGGCATGGGGTGGTTTGCGATCTCACCAGCGAACTAAGAGGGGCGTAATGTGAGTGGACAATTTTTTCACATCATACAACCTAGGGGCGTTTCTGCTGAAAAGAAAAAAATTTCGATGGTAGGAACTGTTAGAAAAAATAAGCCGGAACTTCCTCAGCCAAAAAGCTAACAAAGACGTACAAACAGTTCTTTCTTTTTCCCAAAAGATACAACTGTTGTAAATTATGTACCAAAAAAAGGGGAAGACCGGATCCTTTAAACTTGCATCAAGACAACAAAAATTTTGGAAAAAAAATGATCGGAAACCCATAATACCAGACTACAAGGAACTAAAGGGGGCCCTTGGGCACTCTCGATCAATTAGGGGGGCACAAAACTTGTAAAAGAAAACCAATCGCTGGCCTATGATAATTTTTTAAAAACTAGACATTTCGGCTTACAATGCGGTATTTTTGGACTGCTGCGAATCCAAATTGGGAAAAACAATAAACTAACAAAAAGAAGACTATTTTTTAGGGAAAAATTAGGAAAATCGCTCATAAAATTACATATGGAGTCAAGAGCGTACCTACCCAGGGGAGAAGAAGTCAAAACATAGTGGGAAAAATCAAAAAACGAAAAATCAACAAAATAGCCCAACATCAAAAAGAACCTTTTAAAAAAGCAGCGAAATTTTGTTAAAAAGTGCACGATGCAAATTTTGGGCCGTCAAAATTTAAAAACAAACAAATATTTCATGTGTAACATGCAAAAACATTCTTTTAAGAAGTTAAAAATTCTTTTGCCCAAATTGGTTCCCTAATCTTTTTTTAAAAAAGTTTTTTTATATTTAAGGGGTAAGATTTTTATTAGAACAGGGGAGATTTCTTTATTTTTTATAAATAAAATATTTCTTTTAAAAAAATACACTTATTTTTTATTGCAAATAGGGTTCGGGTCATATTGACCCGAACGATACACGTGTAGAGTAAATTTAAACAGTACAGCAGGGTTAAATCACTTCATGGAGTTTGGAGCATAGATAAAATAGATGGGAAACTCGTGTCTTAAACTTATGGAGCTTATTGTACCTGCGTACAGCGCGGATTAACTGGTGTATGAACTAAAGAGAAGAGCGCGTGATTTAAACTTTACATATATGTATACGTTGGACCCCAAAGAAAATGTTTTCCCAGGTGAATTTGTTCAAAATTTGAATGTTTCCAATTTAATTCAAAAGTCACAATAAAATTGCCCGAAGAGTATCCAGGAATGCTTCGGTCTTACAAAGAATTTAGAATTTTTATTAAATTGAAAAAATTCAAATTTTTAACAAATTTCCCCTGAGAAAACACATTTCAATATATATATATAATGTGTATATATATACATATACTTATTTTTAGTAGATGTATACAGTTAGGGACATAAAATGTGAAAGAAATAATTTAAACTAGAATACTTTTTCACGATCAATTTATTAGTGCTCACATATTACATATGATACAAAAGACAATTATAAAACCTAGACAGTTATCAACACGACGACTTCTAAAAAAACATAAATCAAAGAAATAAAATAGTAGTCAGTAAGTATTTATATTAACTTACTTTAATAACGACATACATATACAGTGACGTATGCCAATCCTTCAAACATCCAGACTGACAAGGTGATATATACTTAATGAAGCTGGAGATATTTACCAATGAATAACTTGTGGGAAAAATGATTTTCTTTAGGAACAATCGCCTTCTTCAGACGTTTACGTAACAAAGCTACGTCATTATTACAACTGCACAAGCAATAAGAAAATACTTGTATGAGGTACAAATTCAAATTCTCACAAAACACTGTATGTAAAACGTTGACTGTCAATGGTTATTAAAATTTAAAATTATTGTAAAAGGAATAAAAAAAACTGTAGTTTCATAGATACTGTTATAATTTAAAAATCTTGTAAAACATTTAAAAAACCCTTTCCCTTTACAACCACAAGTTAAAATGCAATAGCTGTCCAGCTTGTCAGGCAGGATATTTGGAGCAATGTTGGCGTTGTGGTGTTTGCCTTTTCGTTTTTTATATTTTAAATATCTTTGATAGGCTATTTCAGCAATTACGCTATTTCTCCGCGAGCTTCAATTTAGTGTTCCCAATTCGGTTAAGCCATTCATTATAGCCTTAAACACATCAAGTTGCAATTATAAATAATTCAATTCATCAGAAATACACACTAATTCATCTGTATGTGGAAATCAATGTAAAGGTACATCTTTGGGTGTGTTTGTGCATCCAGGAACATAACAACTATATACCATTTTGTATAATCTACACTTAGGAATATATAAATTGTATTTGATAACAATCACTTAAAAATATCGCGTATTAACACACCGAAGTAAGATCAGAACAGAGGATGATAGGAAACAAATAGCACATAATACATACAAGAGCCATCTAGTAGAATTCTGATATAACCGGTAGCGCCAAAATTTAAAAACCTGATAATTTAAATATTGGCGGTTTTGATAGTGGCGCCTTTTATTCTGGTGTATGAACTATAAAAAGTATTTGACCTTGGTCATTTAAGAGAAATCCCCGTGGTTTGGAGGTGGTGCTCTGGCTATGTTTTAAGGTGAGCAATCCTTATTTCTTCTAACTTGCAAGCTTTTACTTAAAACTAGAGGTAATTTTCATTCGTACTAATTGTGGTTTGCAGTCAGCGTATTTAGTTTGTCATATTGTAGACTATTCCTAACCTAGAACTTGTGTTGGTTTACGAATTTATTCCTCCCAGTAAGATGTAAGAAGATAGACATCTCCCATTCACCTCCATCGTCAACCCAACCATTGTTATTTATTAGAACAGGGTTAATTGTTACCAAGGTTACAAAACAAAGCAATACTGCTATCGATATGCCTCTTACTAACAATTATAAGCAGTTTCTGTATGGAGGTAACGATCTTCCATCATTTCAAATGTGTTAACACTCTTGTTGATAAATACATTAATGATTATTGGCATTCTGAGACCATACACTTACACCATAAGGATGAATTCGTATTTAATAAAAGAACAACGCAATAATATGCAGGTACAAATACATATAATTGTATTGGGAAATAGGCACTACCACAACTCATAAATTCTTCCAAATTTGCTTTGCAATATTGCAAAGATATTTGGGCAATCTATTGTCTAACGTTCTACCTGTATAAATAGCCGATGTTTCATAGATGCCAATTTCTATGATAATCAAATCTTATTAAATCTCTGCTACAAGTAGAATATTCATGAATCTGTCCAGCTTTAACAGCAGTTGGATTGTTACATACGTATTTTGTACAATGACGTACAGGGTGTTGATGGGGGCACGTATGGCTCAAAATATGCAGTAAAGTTTTGGTGAGCATTGACCCCCAAATGGACGCTTTCGAAGTTACGGAGGATTAATCCATTTAGTAGCACTTGTACATGTTTTCTGCTTATATCTTCTTTCATTAGCAAAAAGTTGCATTTTCTTATTGTAGTTAAGATAGATTTAGTTAAACATACGGTTTGTGGTTGATATTCAGTGGTTAGTTGTTCAATTATGGTCAATAAAACTGGTCTATTACTCACAAAGTTTGTTTAATAATATTAATCAGCGTTACCGGTTTCGAACAAAGCTCATCATCAGGCAACACTATAAAAAGATACCAAGAATAAGTGTAAGTATTAAAAATTATGTCCTATACTAACTAAGTAAAAACAAAATCTTTTTCTTAACAACTAAATGTAAGTATAACCAAAAAATTAATGCTGATATAGCTCATGGTATTGGTGGAATCATTTCCGGCAAAAAACAAAGCGAGGGAAAAGGGACAGCGTAAACCCGCGAACATGTTTCTGCCTACCCGGCGTCATCAGCGCGGTTCCGTACGTGTCCTTCCTCGCTATTGTTTTTCACCTCTCGAGTATATCTTCCCGTTCTCCACGAATAGAATCACGATATATCTCCTCACGCGACCTAGCGTCGAGAAACAGACATGCCGTCTAGAGAATAGCGACAACAACTCGGGATACAGACTCCTACCACCTATCGAGCAGCTTCTGGGCTGCTTAACGCAATATGGCATGGCGCCTATGACGCCGGATAGGCAGAAACATGTTCGCGAGTTTACGCTGTCTCTTTTCCCTCGCTTTGTTTTTTGCCGGAAATGATTCCACCAATACCATAAGCTATATTGGCATTAATTTTTTGGTTATTGTTACTAGGCAATCTTTTCATGTGTATTTTAATACATCATGGTAAGCCTGTAGGAAACGTTTAAAGGTGTGGACACGCGGCGTCTTAGGCGCCGTGCCATCTTGCATTAAGCAGCCCAGGGGCTGCTCGATAGGTAGTAGGAGTCTGCATCCCGAGTTGTTTTCGCTATTCTCTAGACGGCATGTCTAGCGCTTGGTGATTGATGGTACCCAGCTCAAATTAATTACTGCCTGTTAGTTTTGTTTAAGTTGTATGTAATGTTTTTGTAACAACTGTTATTTCTTTTCTTTCTTTTTTAGGAAGAAGTTTTTTTGTGTGATTTTCATTGCGGACCTGGTTTCACATACCTTGTCATTCCCTTTGGAGGAAAAAGAAGCAAATTAACGTAGTTGAAGCGGAAGAAATACGCCTAATTTTGGAATAGGTTCCATTATCTCAATAAACCAAGTTCTGTAGATACCTTCGCAAAAATGGCTATAGAATATGATGAGTTACGTGAACATTGTAGTAATAACTTTGAAGAGTATAGTAGTGATGCAGACATTAAGTTAGAAGATTCAAAAGCAGGAATATCTTTGATAAGCGACGATATCATCGTTCAAGGTGTTCTATTGGAAAATATTAAAGTTGAAAATTTGGATAAGCAGCTAAACAAAAATAATGGTAGCACTGAGAACTGTGAAAAATATAATAGTGACACAAACATTAAATTAGAAGATTGTATAGTTCAAACGGGAGATTTTCTTGATTCAAAAGCAGGAATATCTTCGATAAGCGACGACGTCTTAGCGCAAGGAGTCTTATCGGGAAATATTAAAGTTGAAAGTTTGAACGACCGAAGCGATAAAAAATACACACATGAAGTAAAAGCTCACGAGATTGTTGACTGTGTGCAATGTGGAAAATCATTCGAAGGGAAAAACAAACTATATCAACATTCTAGGAGCGTACATTTTACCAAGAAGGTTCACTCATGTATTTATTGTGGACGGACATATGGTCGCAAAATTGATCTGACGATTCACATTAGAACACATACTGGTGAAAAGCCCTTTACTTGCGAAATTTGTAAGAAATCATTTTCTCGGAGAAGTATACTGGCCGCTCATAATAAAACACACACAGGTGAAAAGCCTTTTACGTGCGAGATTTGTAAAATGTCATTTTCTGAGAAGTATGAACTGAGGATTCATATTAGAAAACACACTGGTGAAAAGCCTTTTATTTGTGAGATTTGCAAAAAGTCATATTGTGACAAGAGAGAACTAGTCAGACATATTAACACACACACCGGTGACCCTTTCACTTGCGAGATTTGTAAAAAGTCATTTAGTTGGAGGAACGTACTGATGAGGCATATTAAAACACATACTGGTGAACAGCCTTTTACTTGTGAAGTTTGTAAGAAATCATTTTCTGGGAAGAATGGACTGATAAGTCATATTAGAACACACACTGGTGAAAAGCCTTTTACTTGCGAGATATGTGGAAAGTCATTTACTGACAGGAGTAGCCTGAGGATTCATATTAAAAAACACACTGATGAAAGGCCTTTTACTTGCGAGATATGTGGAAAGTCACTTACTGACAGAAGTAGCCTGAGGATTCATATTAAAAAACATACTGGTGAAAGGCCTTTTACTTGCAAGGTTTGTAAAAGGTCATTTTTTGAGAAGACTAGGCTGAGGACTCATACTAGAAAACACACTGGTGAAAGACCTTTTACTTGCGAAGTTTGTGAAAAGTCATTTTCTTACAAGAGTGCACTGGCGTCTCATATTAAAATACACACTGGTGAAAAGCCTTTTACCTGCGAAATTTGTAAGAAATCATTTTATTGGAAGCAAGCACTAAATAGACATATCAAATCACACACTGGTGAAAGGCGTCTTACTGCAAAGTTTGTAAATAGTCAACTGACTGCCCTCCAGGACTAAAAAGATACGAGAGTGCATACGAGGGATTTAAAGTGGGAAGTTTAACAGACCATGGTGTAGTGGCAGGTCGTTGAATGTTGAACTGGGTGTTCAATTCGACGCAATCGATTAATCGAGATAAAGTATAGGATTTTTTTGTTACTTCGTTAAATTCTTTGATTGACTGATGCGCCAACATGTAGGACGAAACATCTACCCATCCTGCATTGCATTTAGGTGCCATTATAAATCTCTGTCCGTTAATAACTTTGTAGCAACGCATGTGTCATCTTTTAATTGTGATGCTTGTGACATGATAGATCACTTAGTCACCTTAAAAACACTTTTCAGTTCATGTAGTGATGAGAATATCGAAAATGTTAATCCAATTCCTGTTTCTTGGCATCATATTAAAGTCGACGATTACGCATTATCGTTTGAATCCGGGTGTATGATAAAAAGGGTATCACGTGTTAATACGTAGAGCCCGGTAACAGGGAGCCGTGCCATAGCCGTACCTGCTTAGTATACAAAAACAATAGTAAGAAAATAGAAAAAAAATAACAGAACTAATACATAATTATAATATGTGAAGAGTAGTGAAACACTCGCCCTTTTAAGCAGCCTTGGCTACGGAACAGTAAAACTAGAAGCACCGTTATCAGTATTAACATCATATGGAAAAGGTGGAAAAAGTTGACACCATTAGATGTGTTTCCACAGTTGTTTCGGTGAGCGATGTTCGCCGTGGTTAGAAAATGAGTTTATATTTTGAAAAAGAGCGTTCAATTTCTACCGATGTTATACATGCATGATTAAAATACTCTTTGTACTTAGTAGATTATTCGATACACCATCACAAATTTGTTTTAGTGTGCTAAAATCGGGATCTTTCCGTAGCACACTCTCGTTTTTCAAAAACGCGTTATATTTTGCGTCATGTATGTGTATGCACTCCGTCCATAATTTCAGAACCCCAATAATGACAACGATCTATTTTGTATTTGGGACTATTGCGTCAGCTAATTTTTTATAGCAGCTACGAATTTTTTTTAAATCTGTTTCAACGGAAATATCTTGAAATTTCGACTGGCTCTCCTTAATAGCTGCAGCTTCGGCAGGATTGAATTGTGCAACAAAGTTTTTACTATTTTGAAATGTTCAGCATAATAAAAAGCTGCCTGCAATCGTGTTCCCCAACGTGTAAGAATTGGCTCCGGTGGTTGACGAATACCAGGACATTGTGAAATGATCGTAGGCGTTTGGGAGATTTCAAAAATACTTTTTTTTGTGCTTTTTGTAAAATAAAGAAAAACTGAAAAATCCTATCGCTAATTGTTTAATATACTCAGTGACATAGAAATTGCAACAGCTAGAAGGGGTTGGAATTTCCCGATGAAATTTGGTAGGAATATTCACCTATGTAATAGTAATAAATGATCAAAATTTGAATCCTCTCAGTGAAGCAATAAAGTTGTTATTGAGGTTTTTCCTCTCCTCGGCACATATTGAATGTTTTTTTTTTGCGGTGTTTTTTATAACTTTCTCGATTTGTGTTGTTGTTCTCATTGAACTGCGGTTTAGTTAAGTGTTAGCTATACCTAGAGTAAGAAGGCGAGCAGTGTATCGACAATTTAACGAATTCGACAGAGGTCGAATTATTGGTTTCGCGAAGCTGGTTTTTCATTTGGGGAAATTGCTAACCGTGTAAGTCGAAATCGGCCTACTGTAATGCGAGTGTGTCGTAGAAGAGGAACAGGGGCTTCAAGAAGAACGAATGAGCGTCAAGGTCGTCGCTTAAGACAACTGGCATAAAGACCGATTTTCCTCTACTCGGACAATTGGTGACCAATAGTTTGGTGAAGAAGGTCGCCATGTAACCCTTAGAACAGTTTATCGCCGAATCCGAAGTTTTGGGTTAACATCATATCGTCCGCAACATGTGCTTCGTTTGACTGCGGTACATTATCTATATACTTAAAAGGGCTCGAAGATCCATTATTCCAGCAAGATAATGCACGTCCTCATGTAGCAAGGTTTTCCTTGAACTTCTTTGAACAGGCCCAAATGAATCATTTGCGCTGGCCTCCAAGATCTCCAGATCCTTCTCCCATCCGACATGTATGGGACATAATGGGTAGAAGGTTGCGAAACTTGCAGCGACCTCCTTTGACTTCGGAGGCTTTGAGACGTGAGGTGCAACTTGCATGGGAGGCAATACCCCAAGACGAGATAAACCACCTTATTCAATCAATGCCGCGGCATGTAAATGAATGTGTAAATCACAGAGGCGGCCCCACACATTATTAACAATTATTGTAAATTTTGTTTAACTATTAAAAATTTTCCTCCCAAATTTTGATCATTTATTAGTTTTACATAGGTGAATATTCCTACCAAATTTCATCCGGAAATTCCAACCCCTTCTAGCTGCTGCAATTTCTATCACTGAGTATATTTCTATAAGTTCTTCGTCTTGTTAAATAGGATTGCTACAGATTTTATAGCTTTAGTTTTACCTTTTTCTGATTTTAAGTTATAAATAAAACGGTAATTTTTTAATTTCCGTATTTAGAAGTTATTTTTTTTTGTAAGCTCCCTATTTTCATTTGCTACCACAAAACAAAAATTAAAAACCAGTTAAATTTCAATATACGCCCTCATAGATATATAATCTACCTCCCAAACAAGAGATGGCGTTTACTCGGTTCAAGGTTTTTACATGTGCGTGCAAGCCGCCTGGTTCTCATAATAAAATTTGAAATATTTGGTGGTGGTTCTCCCGTTATGTTTTAAGGTAAGCAATCTTTATTAATTCTCTTACAAGTTCTTATTCAGAACTAGAAGTAATTTTCATCCGTGTTAAACACTGTTTGCAGTCAGCCTATTTAGTTTGTCATATTGTAGACTATTCCTAACCTAGAACTTGTGTTGGTTTACAAATTTATTCCTCCCAGTAAGATGTAAGAAGATAGACATCTCCAATTCACCTCCTTCGTCAACCCAACAATTGTTTTCCATTTGATTGAATGGAGTTAATTGTTACTCTAACTACAAGCTAACCGGATGATGTTACCAAAAGTGTTACTACTAAAGTTGCGAAACAAAGCAATAATGCTATCGATATGCTTCTTACTATCAACTATAACCAGTTTCTGTAGGTAACGATCTTCCATCATTTCAAGCGTATTAACACTCTTGCTGTTAAATGCATTAATAATTATTTTCATCCTTTGACCATACACTGACAGCATAAGGATGAATATATATTTAATAAAAAAACAACGCAATAATATGCAGGTACAAATAGATATAATTGTTGATAATCGTATTGGGAAACAAGTACTAATCACAACCCTTAAATTCTTTCAAAGCCACTTTGCAATATCTCAGGGATGTTTAGGTAATCTATTGTCCATATTTTTACCTATACAAATGGACGATTTCTTATAGATGCTAATTTCTTTGCTAATTAAGTCTATAACACCACCAAAGAGGTGTTTCCACTGTGCCTCCAGCCAGGACATGGATCAGGGCGGGCTATAGCAGAGGTCCATCAATGTTCAAATACACAAAAGGTAGCAATAAGGGCGCCTGGCTTTTGCTTTGCACCTCTCCTTGATGTGTGGAAATATTTATGAAACGTGGATTTTGAAATTTTAACGATTTTATTTGAACGAAAAGAAAAGATTATATGACAATAACAAATAATCAAATTTTAGTTATGTGTAGTTTTTCATATAAAAATTAAAATATTGTTGTTATTCTAGATCTTCTTGTCTAAAAAACCCTGGGCGTCGTTTCCGGGCAGGTGGAGTAGCTCTTTCCTTGCCGTTTCTTAGATCGTAACTTGGCGAGGATCTGCTACCACAATTGGAATAATTGTTACTGGGTTTATAAGTACCTAGAAGTACAAAAAAAAAAACAGCAAAAACGGAAACTAAGGTGAGCGAAATCACGGAAAGAATGAAATTAAAACTTATTTGTGTTCAATGAATATCGAAAAGAAAACAAAAGTGAAATGATGATCAGACCAAGAGAAGAAGAGAACAAATTTGTTTCGCTCGTAGAGCTCACCCAAAGCGAGAACTACATGTCGTCATCGTTAGCTCCGCGAATAAAATATGCCAGCGGCGTCGGTAATTTGAACAAATAGAGGTGCTTAATAGGGTAAAAATAAAACGAACATAGTTTGATGATTGATAAATAGAGTAAGATAATCGTTCGTCGCGCCATAGGCGTACGGTTTCTTCAATATTTATAATACCGAAAAAGAAGTAATAAAGCGAATAATAATAAAAAAACTAATCAAGAATTATAATATCTGTAAGGCTGTGAAACACTCACCCTCTTAAGCAGCGTAATCAAGTAGGCTGGCGGATAACCCAATGAATAAGAATCGTAAAAAATTTATAGCATTAGATATGTTTCAATAGTTGTCTTGTGGAACCGTGTTCGCAGTGGTGAAAAATGTGTTTATATTTGGAGAAAGATCGTTCGTCATCTACCGATGTAACACATGTATGATTAAAATAATCTTTGCACTCAATTAATGGATTAGTCGAAGTACCGTTACAAATTTGTTGTAATGTGATAAAATTGGAATCTTTCTCTAACACACTCTCCAACGTTTTTAAAACGCGAATATTTTTTGCGTCATCTATAGTGCGTAGCAGAGTATGTACTTCGTCCACCATTTGTAGTGACAGCGCTCTATCTTGTAATTGTTCCAGTGCGCCATGTAAGTATTTATAGTAGCTATGAATACTTTGTAAATCTGTTTCAACAGAAGTATCTTGAAATTTTGACTGGCTCTCCTTAATAGATGCAGCTTCGGCAGGATTGAATTGATATACAAACTCGTATGCGTTTTAATTATGTTGTGCACACGTCAACTTTAATCGGTGGGAAACATAGACCGTGGCACTATGCACAAGGCCTGGGCTAGACAAGAGCCTTAATTTGTTTATATCCCCAAAAATGTTCATAAATTCTGCCATTAAAGATATATCTAAATATATTTACCATCCGACACACAATGTGTTGGACTGCGTTTACTTTCGGAAGACACCCAAGCTGCGCGAAAATTGTCAGCTGAAAAAAAATAGGTGAGAAATATTTGGTCTGTTGTTTATAATAATTAATATTTTTACTTAATAAAAAAAGAGTAATGGGAAATTTAAATTAACCTTTATTTATTATACATTTAAAGATAATATATACATATTTAAATTAACTATATCAAATATAATTTTTAATTTAATCATCAAAAAAAAAATCAAAACCCCTTAATGTCATCATCAAGGTTTGTAATAAGTTCATCGGAAAAGCTTATCCATTATGTGTTTTTTTTGTATATAATTTTCCTAAATTATTCATTGCATGTCACCCAAACATGTGGCCATTCATTTTTTGTGTTTTTTCCAAATTCTTCTTTGGCGGGGTTTTGACATCATTTAAAAAGTTATTTTTTTAGATCCTCCCCTTTCCCCTTTAAAATTGCCCTTTCTTTTTCAATAGGGTTGAGTTCCGGATGATATGGGGGCAATCTCAACACTGTATGTCCATCTTTTGCAAATATAGAATCTATATTTAATTTTTGTAACTTGGTTTATGCATATGTACAAATTTCCATACGATTCAACTTTGTCAAATTTTCATTAAATACGATGCCACATTCACTTAGCCTTTTTTACTTTTTGTTTTTTTCCCGTTAGAGTTGGATTTTTAAACTGAGAGAACGTTGCGGTAGCTTGCATTATCCATCACAAAACAGATTTGGGTGGCAAATTTGGAATCAACTTTTGTAACCCCCTTTTTTATAATTTATAAAATTCATATCGTCATGATAATCTCCATTTTTTTGGCCCGGGACTTATAGATCAACAAGGCATTATCAATAAATCCATGTTCACTACCTAAAACAATAAAAATATACAGTACATGCTAAAAATTTTAGAAAAAAATTTTACTAATGTACTCCTTTTTTAACCGTTTCCCCTTTTACATAGGGCACTTAAGTCCGTTGTTAATTTTTTCAAAACCCCTTCATATGGAGTTGTGTGACTGGCATGGGGGTATGTTTCGTCTAAAAACAATACTTTAGTTTTTCCCCAAATAAAAATTTATTTTTCTTCACTTGTATACATGATTTTCGACCTTGTAACCGATAATTTTTAACATTTCGGAAAATGAGGATCTTAAAAACTCACGGGATATTTTATCTTTTTCCCTCAAAAGCTTTTTGGTTAAAAGGGAGGCTTCTTCCACCTGTTATTTGATAAATATATTAATTACTAAAATAATAATAAATTTGAATATTAGTACGTAAATCCTAATTTTAATATTAACTTTCTTAAAAGCCGGGTTGCCCCACAAAACCAATGGTATCACTGATTTTTTTTATTTCAGCATTTAATGTAGGCCTCTATTTGTTAGTTTATGCGAAAATTGTGAATAACCTGACGTAAAAAATGCTTCCCCAGCATTATCCACAGTAGATTTTGGTGGTGTCTTACAACATTGTCTTTTTAAGAACTGCCACTTTCCTTTTCTTCAATAGAAACCCCTTTCGAATAATTTGACAACAGTACTTTTTTGATATTCCCGTAGCTTTACCAAAATATCTAAAATGTTACCTGTAAACAAACATAATGACTTCACTGATATATGAATATGTAAAAATAGTATTAAAAATACTTTAAAAAAATATTATCATACCTTCTGTCTTATATTTTTTAAAATAGTTGCAGACATTAAAACTTGTCTCTTCTTAGCGATGTTCGATGATTCGGACATTCTCACCTGTAACTTAACTTCATTAAAATCTGTTTAAAACAAAATACTTACAGAAATATTACCCCAATTCAAAATAGTTTTAGAAAAACTGATTTTTTAATAAATAGACGGCAATAACAATATTAAAAGTAGAGAGCACAAAACGAATTAACAAACACATCAACAACTACGCCGAAATGAGGTAAATGTTTTTTTCTTACTGTAGGAAAAAAACATAGCTATTTCCTCTTAGCCCCAACCCTTTTCTAACCCTAAAACGTCTTTGCGCTGGCGTCTTCCGAAAGTAAACGGACTCATCTCACTTAACGAGATACAAAATTTAAATTTAAGTTTGGGTGATTTTTTTTTTTAAAAAAGTATTTGAAGTTTATTGAAGTACTGAAGTATTTTAACCCTTTAACTGCGCTGTCGTAAAGAGACGAAGTAAACATTGCTGAAAAGCGGCTGTCGTCAATAGGCGTTCTGATGCACGGGGGCAAAATCGCTTTCGAAAAATAATCGGTTCTATTTACGTAGTCTTATCTTGGTCTGCTCCATAGAAAGAAAAGTTCTTTTTTTAATTTGTCTGGTTTTTTGTTTAGGTGAAGACAAACGGTTTTTATAATAATACCTAATAAACCGAGCGTTTTGATGTTTTTTCTTTTTTGAGGGGGATTAGCCCTCGTTATTCGGGAAAAGTTTCATTTTTTTTCTCAGTATTTCCCAAAATGAAATTTTCCGTCAACATCTCGTGGAACTAGCATCCAAAACGACCAAAAAAATTTACCTTGTCCTAGCTGTACACCTTTACGCGTCTTTTTTACTTGCATTTATATATTTTTTTTCCCAATTTTTGGGCTACATTTTTTTTTTTTGCGTTTGGAGGCCTGGTTTCGTCGAAATATACCCGTAGTTAAAGGGTTAAGGACTTCAAAAACTTTACAATGATTGCTTTGTACTTGATATTTCTATTGTCACTCGTCAGTATCCAGTGCTTTACTTTTTCAAATACTGTATTTGGTAATTCAAGCACCCGGCTTCAGCGCTTGGTGGTTGGTGTTACCCAGCTCAAATTGATTCTTGCTTGTTTTATAGTTTTACTTAATCTTTTTGCAACAACTTTTATTTCTTTTTTAGGAGGGAGTTTCTCTTTATGAGATTTACATTCCGAACCTGGTTCCACATACGTTGTCATTCCCTTTGGAGGAAAGGGAAGCAAATTAACGTAGTTGAAGCGGAAGAAATAGGCCTAATTTTGGGATATATTCCGTTATCTCAATAAACCAAATTTTGTAGATGCGTTCACAAAAATGGCTACAGGATGTGATGAGTTGCATGCACATTACAGTCATAACATTGAAGAATATAGTAGTGATGCAGACATTAAATTAGAAGATTCAAAAGCAGGACTACGTTTGATAAACGACGTCATTGTAGCGCAAGGTGTTTTACTGGAAAATATTAAAGTTGAAAATTTGGACGAACAGTTAAACAAAGATGTTGGTAGTATTGAAGATTGTGAAAAATATAATAGTGACGCAACCATTAAATTAGAAGATTTTATAGTCCAAACGGGAGATTTTCTTGATTCAAAGGCAGGAATATCTTCCTTAAGCGACGACATCGTAGCACAAGGTGTTCTATTGGAAAATATTAAAGATGAAAGTGTGAACGACAAAAACGATAAAAACTTTAAACATAAACATGAACCAAAAGCTAACAGGGACTCTCTCAAGCATGACAAGATTGTTGATTGTGCGCAATGTGGAAAATCGTTCGAAGGGAAAAGCAAACTATATAGACATTCTAGGAGAGTACATTTTACCAAGAAGGTTCACTCATGTATTTATTGTGGGCGGACATATGTTCGCAAAATTGATCTGACGTATCACATTAGAACACACACCGGTGAAAAGCCCTTTACTTGCGAAATTTGTAAGAAATCATTTTCTCAGAAGGGTGGACTAATAATTCATATGACAACGCACACCGGTGAAAAGCCTTTCACTTGCGAAATTTGTAGGAAATCATTTACTGGAAAGAGTAACCTGGCGACTCATATGAAAGGACACACCGGTGAAAGGCCTTTTACTTGCGAAATTTGTAAAAAGTCATTTACCCAGAGGAGTCACCTGGCGACCCACATTAAAAAACACACCGGTGAAAAGCGTTTTACTTGTGAAATTTGTAAAAAGTCATTTTTTGAGAGGAATAAACTGAAAATTCATATTAGAAAACACACTGGTGAAAGGCCTTTCACTTGCGAAGTTTGTGAAAAGTCATTTGTTTCGAAGAGAGGATTGACGGTTCATATTAAAAAACACACCGGTGAAAGGCCATTCACTTGCGAGATTTGTGAAAAGTCATTTACTGTGAAGACTAACCTGACGATTCATATTATGATAAAACGGGTAAAAAACCTTTTTCTTTGGGAAGTTTTTTAAGAAATCATTTTCCCCGGAAGGAAGGGCTTTGCGTCCCAATTAAAAAAACGCCCGGGGAAAAGCCTTTTTCCGGGAGATTTTTAAAAAGTCATTTTTCTGAGAAGAGTAACCTGGGCTGCCCCATATTATTTTCAAACGGGGGAAAAGCCTTTTTCTTGGGGAGATTTGTAAGAAATCATTTTCTCAAGGGGGGATTATCGTCTCAAAAAATACAAGCCGGGAAAAAGCCTTTTTTTCCCAAATTTTTTAAACCTTTTTTTTGGGGGAAAAAAATTTACTAGTCATCTTAAAAAACCCGGGGAAAAAACTTTTTACCGGGGGTTTGAAAAAATTATTTTCTTTAAGATGGGAAAAAATTTCCCCCGGGGAAAAAACTACCAATGAAAGACCTTTTACTTTTAAAGTTTGTAAAGATGAGAAACCTTGGGGACTCGCATTAAGATGAAAGGTAAAAAACCTTACTCGAGATTTATAAAAAATCGTAGTGGAGGGAATCCCTTAAATAGACATATTCAAACACACCGGGGAAAGGCGTCTTACTGCGAAGTTTGTAAACAGGAAATTGGCTGCTCTTCAGAACCAAAAAGACACGAAAGTGCATACAAGGGCGCTTTCCCTTATTCTTGTAAGTTGTGATGGGCTAAATTTAAGAGCCTACAAAGTGTAAGACGGGGGAAAAGCTGAAAAATTTCAAAAGAGGTTAACTGAAAAAGGCAACTCAAAGTTGAAAAAGGGTCAAAAAGCCCCAGTATTTCTTGGGGAAAAAACATGTTTTAGGGGGTTGAGTGAAAAAAATTTTATTTTTTCCCTTGATTATAATTTTTTTATGCAAAATGGAAAAAAATAGAAGTTTTTTTATAAAAGGGGAAAATGTGGGAAAAGGGTATAAATAATAATAATAAAACGTTTATTGATTCGGGGGGCCCAAAGACAAAAAATCAGTCAAAATGAGAAATGCAAAATAAGGGAAAAAAAAATTGAACCGAAGGGTTCTTAAAAGGAAAAAACCCCCAAACCCCAAAAAAAGGGGGAAAAGTAAATAATGATAAAAAAAAAAAAAGGAAAAACTTAATATAATAATAATCTTTTAATTGAAGCAATTTAATCTATATTTTAGGGCGAGAGAGCAGGGGGGGGAATGGAACCCCATCGATTCGATAAGGTTACTCCCGCCAAGACAAGGCCAAAGTTTTGACGTCAGAGGTCGACGTTTTTTTTTTTAGACCATACAAACTTTTCAAATGAGCCCATCTCTGCGTTTTTAATCGGTCTATCCAAATTATATTGGTTTGAAAAAAAAATAAAGTAGTGATATTTTCGTACTTTGTTGATGATACCGCGGGTTTTTTTTAGATTGTTCAGCGATAACCAGGTAACCTAACTTGGTATTGGGGTGTTTTGTGTGTGAGTTGTTTTTGTAAATAAAAGAAGAATTATTTTTTTTCAACAGCCAGATTCAAGGAGGGGGAAACTAAACTGTAAGTTTAAAAAAACCTAGGTTTAAAAAAAATACTATTCCAACTCAATTTCCCAACTGTCCGTTGTATTTTGGGGAAAAGTGGATTTTATTTTCAAATAGCGTTAAATTCTTACGTTTATTTAAGAAATTATGTTCGAAACGAAGAGATGTTTTCAAATGGTTTTTTTAAAACAGTGGGGGATTTCAAAATTAAAATAGAAATGGTTGTTTTTTTAAAAGTATTTTAATAGAAAATTGCTGGGGTAGACGTTTTGACTGTTTCCCCCTTGGGGGAGATGACTTAAAAAAAAGGGATACAAACAGTTTTTTTCCAAAAAAATAAAAAAAGGGCCTTGTCCTTTTTTAAAGGTCACATAAATTTCCCTAGTCGTCATAAACTTTTCAGTCCGTTGAGAATATCTTTTAAGACGACCCTTAGAAAATAACTTTGTTCTAACAAAAGCGATTTATAGAGATACATATAGATCTATTAAAATGCATGAACAGATGTGAATTAAATTACTACAAGTAGAACAAAAAAATTTTGTTTTATATTTACTAGAACTATTAATTTATAATGTGTATAAAAACATTCTGTTTTAATACAATTTTTTAAATTTATACTGAATGTAGCCATTTTGGAAACTGATATATGTAAATGTATATTCACAGCAGTGAAAGTATCGCAACAATTATAATAAATTGTTCTACAAAAACCCATTAGAAATGATTGTGGGAAAGTAATTACAGATTTAGGTAAAACACCACATCATAGGAAATTTAAGATCTTCATTAAAAGAGTCTGTAAATTTTCGGGGGAATTGAACAAAATTTGGAATAAAATTGAATTACTGTATCGCTTCAACCCCAGTTTCACGAGGGAGAAAAACTGTCTAGTGATTTTAGTGTAGTAGAACCCTTAAATTAAAATTCTTAAAAAAAAACGAGAATTTCCTAACTTTTACGAATTTGAAACCC
>JAROYD020000003.1:1966245-2137632 GCA_029618875.2 Dynastes tityus
CTTCTTTAAAAAAAAAATTTATTTGGGGACCCGATAAAAAATTTTTTTTGTTTTCCCTTTTATCGGGTTTTGGGTTTTTAAACCCAATTTTCATTGGTGTACATATTGACATTTATCGCACCTTTTTTTCCGCTAATGCAGGTTACCGTTAACCCTAACCCCCCTCGTTAATGATAATAATCCAAATTCGAAAAACCCCAAAAAATTTAACGGGGCCCTGCGAATATTAAATTAATTCTATTTAACGAATTTTTTAAAAATTTAAAATAAAATTTATATTCCCCCCCAAAAATTAAAAAAGGGGGCCAAATTGCGCCATCCAACAGAATGGGAATCAGGGAAACGGCCCCTTTTTTAAATATATATGTGGTCACAGCAGATATGTGATATTTCGAAATTAATACACAAATAAAAAAAAAAAAGCTGACGCAATAATAATGTTTAATATTAGAGCGGATATATATATATATATTTACACGCTGAGGTGTTTTTATTTTCATTATGATTTTTATTTGATTAAAAAAACGGTATGCGTTGTAAAGGGGATGTAATAAGGAAATAACTGAGAAACGAACGTTTTTTTTATTCTGTTGTACTTAATAATGTAACTGAAAATAAAGATATAATAAATAAATTCTATCCTTCTTAAAATGCGGATGGGCTTGTTTAAAAAGTTGCACCATAGATAAGTTTCCACATTTGCCTCGGTGATTTGCCGAGACGAAAAAATGTTCTTATATTTCGAAAACGACCTTTCCCATCACCGAATAAGACAGGCGTAATTAAAATAATCTTTAGACTTATCAAGGGAAACGCAGATGCCCCATCCCATTTGTTTTAATTTGTAGTCCGGGTTCTTTTTTAAAACACTATCGAACTAGTAAAAATGTCCACTTGTTGCATCGTTATACTTGGGAAAAAGCCCTTCGTCCACGACTTGCACTGATTCCCAACGAAACCAATTTAAAATTTTTACGCGTCATAACCCCTTTTTAATTGTTGCTAATATTCTTTAGATGTGTTTCAACGGGAAATATCGAGAAATCCTTTTGGCTCATCCTAATGGGGTCAGCCGGGAGGGGCGAATTAAAAAACTTATTTTTGAAAATGTTCATTATAATAAAAACGGCTTTTAACCACGTTCCCCAAGCGTAAAAATGGGGTGGTGGTTTCAATCCCGGGCAAATGTGGAATGCCCGGGCCCTTAGGACTTTTGAGAAACACTTTTTTTTTTGGGTTTTCTATTAATCATCCCCTCCGTCCTCGAATAGTTTGTGCCACAAGATTTAAAACATGGACTTTACACGTAACATGTAAAAATCCTTTCCCCTTTTTTTTGGGGGAAAGGCCCCAATCACATTGTTGCTGCACCATCGCTCATGAACAACAACAGTTGACTGGTTGACACTTGAAATTTTTGTAACGTTTCGAGAACTACGGCCGTAATTCTTTACTAGTACACTGTTTTAATCTTCTGCTGGCTAATAGAATTGCAAAATTTGGTTTAATAGGATCTAATACGCGCACTATTATATTAAAAAATAGAATTTTTTTGCAATCTGTCGTCTCATCAAGACATAGCCACAGCTGTTTATCTTTTAATTCGGCTTTAATTCGATTTTCAATGTCCTCAGTATTCGTGGAATATCTCTCCGTAACGCTGTCCGAGATGGTAGTATCCACTCGGTATTGTATGTACCCAGAATTTTCGAAATGCTTTTTTATCAAGTATACGAAGTGGTAGACCACATACCATAAACGTTAAAAGCAATTCTAATTGAAATTGACGTTGTTGTGACACACCATTTCTTTTATTTCTGTGGTGTGCGCTATTTATATGTTTCACAATCACGTTTGCTCCAGCACAGTAGTTTCCTTTTACAAACTTTACAGAAAATTGTACTCCCATTGTAGTGTAAATCCACAAATTCACTAAGAAATTTATTAACTTTCGTAGGTAATGGCCTTTATTTTTAATAGTTACGTTAGACATAATCACTAAAGCGACACCGACGCTTGTTTCTAGTATGCCACGAAGTGGTGCAAACGTAACATCTGCAGACTCGTCATTTGTTGATGAATAGAGCGCGTCATCCGTAAATGAATAAGCCGCTGTTGGTTCGTAGCCGTCGATGAATGAACTTTTTTTTGTAGTGGCCCACTGTGAACAACGCCCTATTTATCAACGAACACCCAAACTGCAGGTGTATATTTGCGCGTCTTCACGACGTAATAGACAGTGGTTTTGGTCCTCGTACTAATAATTACATATTTAAATTACCTATGTTTACATACATATATGCGCCCGGCAGCCTGATTGCGAACCTGGCGCGTGGCGCTCTTGGCCCGCTCTAATTATAACTACTAAAAGAATTGTAATTCCTATAACGTATGTTGGCAGATACGACTTCTAGTTATAGATCGACAGAATACGATTAGAAAATTTAAAAATATGGAGCATGTACAGATTATTATGTATTAAATAACATTAGAACATCGATTCTAAATTAAAACTTGAATACTTGCCTTTCATTTACTTGGCTAAATAATTTTCACAAGGATGCTATCCGTACTCAATTTATTTCTGAAAACAACAAAGATCGAATATCATCTGCTTCTAATTCCCTTTCTTTGATAAAAAAGAATCCCTCTGATGCTATTTTATTATTTTTAATAAAAATCAATAAGAAGTGAACCGATGTTAGAAGCGATTGTAAGTTCTCTTCCTCAATTTTCAAGAGAAAGATATCTTATTTTGAAGGCTGTTTTTCTACGTCTCTCTATCTTTGTCGTTTCTCAATAAGACCCAAAAATTATTGGAAAATATTCGCTATATGTATGAACCCTCGCCAACCATCCAACCAACCATCGAGCTTTACAATTCGTTAAACTTTTAAATCCCGAAATGCCCATGTTTAATAGTGTGGTTAATAAGGACGCTTGAAAAAGGAAGGATCCTGGGAGAGTTGAATAAAAAATAATGTAGATACCGAGATTTTAATCGAGCGTGGAATATAAATGCTACACGGAATGTCCTCCTGTAGTCGATTTAATCTTTTTGGCATACTGTCTTACTTTATTGCCAATAAATACGTATTATTATTAGAGTAACCAAAACTTGCGGACTCGCATAGGCGTCGGTATTACGGGTTAATATAAGAATACGAAAAATTCATAAATAAACTTACTTGCTAATTATTCAACAAATTAGAGGCATCAGGATGTGAACTACTGTAAACTTGCACTATTGCATATGTTTCCACAGTTACTTCTTTAAACCTTGTGCGTCGACAAGAAAAAATATTCTTATACATAGAAAACGATCTCTCCACATCTAAGGAAGTTACATTTGCATGTAGAAACTGTTTTTCAAAATCACTTAAAAGTTCACTATTCTTACACTTATTATAAACGGCCTCTAAAGTATTAAAATCGGGATTTTTCCTTAAAACATCTACCAACTTTTGACTAGCGCATAATCCTGGCGTATCATTTAAGGTGTGTAATTTATTTTTTACACTCTCCACAATGTCTAATGATTCCTGCAATGACAATTCAGTACATTGTAGTTTTCTGATGGCATCTAGTAATACTGTATAATTGGTATATATTGTTGTTAAATCTTCTAAAAGTTGAGGAATTTGAAATTCTCTTTGACTTTCTCTAATTGCTTTGGATTCATTCCGATTAAATCGCATTATAACTGATTGAATTTGTTGAAAATTAATCAAATAGTAAGAAGCTGCTGTTAGCCAAGTATCCCATCGCGTTAAAATTGGTTCAGGAGGTTCTGGAATACCTGGACAAAATTTACGAAATTCTTTTAAACGTTTAGGAGATTTACGAAACACTGCTTTAGTACTTCCAATCATCCGATCAACGTTTCCGTAATGTTGTCGAACAACTTCACCAACTAAATGCAAAGCATGCAGCACGCAGGTTATATGTATTAAGTTAGGAAATATATGTTTTAAGGATCGCCCAACACTTAACATCGTTACTGCACTATCTGTCACAATCATCACAACTTGATCTTGGGCAATTTTAAATTTTTTCAAAGCGTTCATTATCACTTTTTGAATATTTTCCGCGGTACATTGTTGAACACGTTTGCAAGCTAATAAATATCGAGATGCTGTGTTCTCGCTAGATAAAACGCGAGCTATTACATTCACAATACTGTTTTTATTTATATCGGTCGTCTCATCCACGGTAATCCATATTTTTTTGGAACACAAATCACGTTTACACACATTTTCTAGCATCTCTTTCATTCGCGGCAAATAATTCTGTAATTGCGTTTGTGAGGGTAATGGGTACTTTGGAACGTACTGTCGCCAAAACGTTTTAAAAGCTGCTTTTCTCACCAACGACAACGGAAGATTACAAGAGGTAAACATAATTAATAAATGTATGAGGAATAGTGTATAAGGTATTTCAGTTCTTGCATTTCTCATATGCTTAATACCATTGACATGCCTCTGGCAATCAGTTCTGTCCAATGCAGCCAAACGAACATTGCATATTAAGCGAAAAACTGCACTACCGTCATATTTTAAATGGGGAAAAAGTGACACATACTTATGTACATTAGTAGCAAATCTATTACGAGGCATTGTTTTCTTAGGTATGTAAATATTAGTTCTATATGAAACGATACACTAATTGTGTACTTAGTATAATACTACAACACACAAAAAACACCAGCTATATTTTCAAAAGCGACATGTAAGTACGTAACCTTGACCGTTCGACTAATCTCTACAACAGCTCAACCGGTACTAAAACGAAATCTCTCTCAGAGCGGTTTAACATGATTTATATTCAAGGTCGACACTACATGCCTGCTTCTCTACCGGTTTAGTTTATTTATGAATTTTTCGTATTCTTATATTAACCCGTAATACCGACGCCTATGCGAGTCCGCAAGTTTAGGTTACTCTAATTATTATTATTAATACAATAAATGACACAAATAATTACATAAGCGGACGATAACGCCTTAATTGCAAGAACCTGAGCTTTCAGTTAGTGTGAACATAGATCTCCAACATAAACATAATTTTATTCTCCTAACCTTCACATAAAAGGGCATTGACATTGTCATAAATATGGTAAATAAGTAAAATAAATAAATATATGTATAGATAAAAATATATATGGGACAAACAACAAAAAAACTAGTAAACTGGACCAGCACAAACATATTAAAATTCTACATTGAAGTATTCGTCGAGGGTGCAAATTACATTTTCCACTAGCAGCTTTTTTAACCTCATCTTAAATTGCTCGTTTGTGAGTGCCTTAAATCTATTTGGCAGGTGGTTATATAGTTTAACTGCATAGTAATTTACTGAAAATCGAGCCCTGTCTATTCGATGATAGGGTATCACATAATTGTCTTTGTGACGCGTGCCGTAGCTATGGAGGTGGTTGTTGTACTTATCCTTGTTGTTGTGGATGTAGTCGAGGCAGGCAACAATGTATGCCGATGTGAGTGTGAGTATTTTTTGTTGTGGGTATAATTCCCTACATGACGCTCGATAAGGTGCGTTGCACAATACTGTGACTGCTTCCTTCTGTTTTAGGAATACTGTTTGTGCCTCTGGCCTGTATCCCCATAGGAGAATTCCATACGTCGCTCGTGCGCGGAACAAAGAAAAGTATGTTATTTTTGCTGCCTCGTGTGTCGCTATCTCTTTAATTCTTCGAATTGCATATATTGCAGATGCCAACCTTTTATTCAATTCCTCAACGTGTTGTTTGTAATTTAAATCGTTTGAGAGATGAAGATCCAAGCAATACTGCGTATCAGAAATCAACTAAAGAATTCAACGAAGTAATAAAAGAACCCTATATTTTATCTCCACTAATTGATTGTTAAACTTTTTTTTCAATCACTTTCCGAGCTCGTAAATTTAGCTGAACACAACTTACAAGAATAGGTGCATACAATCCTATGCACTCTCATGTCAGAGCAGCCAAGAAGCTGTTTACAAACTCCGTAGCAAGACGCCTTTCGCCAGTATGTGTTTTAATATGACTTGTCAGACCTTTCCTCCAACAAAATGATTTTTTACAAGTCTCACAAGTAAAAGGCTTTTCACCGGTATGTTTTCTAATATGATTCATCAGTACACACCTGTGACGAAATGATATTTTACAAACTTCACAAGTAAAAGGCTTTTTATCGGTATGTGTTTGAACATGTCTCATCAAACCACCCTTCAGAGAAAATGATTTTTTACAAACTTCGCAAGTAAACGGCTTTCCACCAGCGTGTGATTTCATATGTGTATTCAATCGACCCTTCTCACAAAATGGCTTTTTACAAACTTCGCAAGTAAAACGCTTTTCACCGGTATGGATTGTGATATGATATGTCAGTCCTTTTTTTTGTCTAAATGATTTTTTGCAAAATTCACAAGTAAAATGCTTTTCACCGATGTGTGTTTTAATATGAATCATTAGTCCGCACCTGCGATGAAATGACATTTTACAAACTTCACATGTAAAAGGCCTTTCACCAGCGTGTATTTTAATATGTTTCTTCAGTCCGCACTTTTGAGAAAATGTGTTTTTACAAACTTCGCAAGTAAATGGCTTTTCACCGGTGTGGGTTTTAAGATGATTCGTCAGTCCACCTTTCAGAGAAAACGACTTTTTACAAATCTCGCAAGTAAAAGGCTTTTCGCCGGTGTGTGCTTTAATATGTTTCTTCAGCCGATCCTTCCGAGGAAATGACTTTTTACAAATTTCACAAGTGAATGGCTTTTCACCAGTGTGTTTTCTAATATGTCTCGTCAGATCCATTTTGCCACTATATGTCCGCCCACAATAACTACATAAGTGAACCTTCCTGGGAAAATGTACACTCTTAAAATGTTGATACAGTTTGTTTTTACCTTCGAATGAGTTTCCACATTGGGCACAAATAACAATCTTATCGAGCTTACAAGAGCCCTTGTGAGCTTTTAGTTCGTGTTTGTATTTAAAGCTTTTATGGCTTTGCTCGTTCAAATTTTCAACTTCAATATTTTCCAATAAGGCATCTTGTGCTACAACGTCGTCATCTACCAAAGATATTCCTGCTTTTGAATCAAGAGAATCTCCCGTTTGAACTATACAGCCTTCTAATTTAATGTCTGTATCACTATTATATTTTTCACAGTTCACAGTATCGCCAATATCTTTGCTTAACACTTCATCCAAAGTTTCGACTTTAATATTTTCCAATGAGACATCTTGCGCTACGTTAGCGTCGCTTATCAAAGATATTCCCGTTTTTGAATCAAGAAGATCTCCTGTTTGAACTATAAAATTTCCTAATTTAATGTCTGCATCACTACTATATTCTTCTAATTTATTACTGTAATATTCAGGCAACTCATCATATTCTGTAGCCATTATTTGAACGTGACTGCAGAATCCTGTTTATTCAGATAATCGAATATAACCCAAAATTCGGCTTATTTTGTCCTCTTCAACTACGTCAATTTGTTTTTCTTTCCTCCAAAGGAAATGGCAATGTATATGGAACTTCCTCCTAAAAAAAAAACAAAAAAAAAATAAAGGTTGTTACAAAAGATTACATAAAACTTAAGCAAAACTACAAAGCAAGCACGAATCAAATTGAGCTGGGTAACACCAATCGTTTTCCCCACATAGAAACTTATGTATAGCATTATTACTAGAGTTGTTCACAAGCCCCAACGGGCAGTGGCGGAGGTTCGATACAACCCTCAGTATAACTGCGAGTCTCAACCAGATCTGTTGTGTATACATGTACGCTGCCGTAAATACTATTTCGTAGTTCTACGTTTGTTTTAAAAATGTTGCCTACGTCGCGAAAACGACCAATGTTGGACAAAGTTACAGAATTTATAGCAAAAATACCTGACCTAAATTATGATGGCGTTAAAATTCAATGTGTAGTTTGTAATATCCCTTTAATGTGTTGGTCTAAAAGGGATTATCTACGTCACGTAAATAGTAAACAGCATTCTTCAAAAAAAAATTGCACACGACACTATGACAAATTTAAATTTAATTTATGTGTTACCTTTATTGCATGTAATCTACCGTTTAATTTACTAGACGAGGAAGCATATATCTTCTTTTGGAATAAATATTCGGACTGCAAATTACCAAGTCGGGCATCGTTACAAAGAATTGTGCCATCTGCTCGTGAACATGTTGAAAAAAGAATTAAATCGGAGTGGAAAGACAAAAAACTGTGGTTATGTGTGGACGAAACAACAGATCGTAAAAAACAATCTGTGGTTAATGTAATGGTACGTACAATGGAACCACATCAATCGTCACTTTTAATTCTATTAGCTTCCAGACGAGTACAACAATGTACTGCCGAAGTAATTTCAAAGTTAGTGTTAAATACATTGGAAAAATTTGAACTTTCAACAAACCAACTGTTGATGTTTATGAGTGATGGTGCCGCAAACATGCTTTCTGTAGGCCGGTCTCTTAAAAAACATTGTGCTAACTTGTTACATATTACGTGTAAAATTCATGCTTTCAGTCATGTGGCGGATAGTATTAGAAAATGTTATCCTGAGGTAGACGCTTTAATAGCGCATACAAAAGCAGTGTTTGTCAAATCCCCAAAACGTATTCGCAAATTTCACAGACTGTGCCCCCGTATACCTGAGCCACCAGAACCTATTCTTACACGTTGGGGAACATGGCTACAGGCCGCGTTTTATTATCATAAATATTTTGACAATATTAAGAACGTGGTTTTACAGACGCAAAAAATATTTGTGTTCTAGAAAAATGTAAAACGTTCGTGTTCTGCATATAAACACACTTTTTCCTCACGCCGCACTCGGTTTGCCGAAACAACTGTGGAAACATATCTAATGTTGCAGATATTTAACAGACATTATTCACTTTGTGATTTCACGGAAGACTCTTAAGACGGTAAGTGTTTGAGAACGTATTATATTCTATTTCTGACCATTTATTTTGTGTAAACCTTTATGCGCCCGCCACTGGCTGTTGGCGCAAATTGAGCAACTCTAGTTCACGCAGCTCACCATATTCTGTAGTCATTTCTGTGAACGCATCTTCAGAATTTTGTTTTTTGAGATAATGGAATATAACCCAAAATTAGGCCTATTTCTTCCTCTCCAATTACGTTAATTTGCTTTTCTTTCCCCCAAAGAGAATGGTAACGTATATGGAACCAGCTCCAGAATGTAAATCACATAGAAAAACTTCCTCCTAAAAATCAAACAAGAGAAATAAAAGTTACAAAAAATTAGATAAAACTTAAGTAAAACTGCAAAACAAGCAAGAATCAATCTGAGCTGGGTAACAACAACCAGCAAGCACTGAGGCCGGGTGCTTGAATTACCAAATACGGTATTTGAAAAAGTAGAGCACTGGATACTGACAAGTTACAATAGAAATATCAAGTACAAAGCAGTAATTTAGTTCTTGAAGTCCTTAATGTACTTCTAGCACTGCTATAAATGCTTCAATCACACTAGATGCTCTTTAACGACAATCGAAAGATGCGTCGGAACACCATCATGCTGGAACTACATTTGTTGTCTTTGGTTCAAAGCAATATCGTGTAAAGTATCCTTCATTGTGTTCTGCAGAAAGTTTAGGTAAGCAGCGCCTGTTAACCGGTTTGGTAAAGCAACTGGACCTACTAATCTGTCGCTCAAAATACCCATCCAAACATTCAATGAAAAACGAGCCTAATATGCCTATTGCGAAATGGAATCATAATTCCATTTCGTGTAAACCCGATCCGATGAGTCAAAAGAGTATTGGCAGCAAAATTAGGAGACTCAGCATCATTGCGTAGAAACCAGAGACAAGGAACCAAACGTGCTTGATGATCAGGTGGATTTATGGCCTACAGTCGTTGTACATGGTAGAGATGAGGCTGCTGTTCGTGGAGAACTCTCCAAATAAGAAGAGCACTAATTCCTACCTTGGCAAATTCGTCTCCAAATTCCATGCTAAAATTGCCTTTTCTGTTTCAGGGATGGGAACAGAATCATGAGACTGTTTCCCAACTGAACCGGCATCATACAATCTTTGGTGTAGTCTTACAAAAACACGAACTGTAGGTATCTGGTGATTGGGATGAGCGTCAACATAAAGACGTTGTGTTTCTTTGGCACTCCCACTAAATGGATGGCCGTTCTAATACAATGTTAGGAAACTCGTCGAATTGAGCGCTAATCATTGAATATCAACTACAAACTGTATGTTTCACAGAATGTATGCCATCTACAATAAAGAAGTAACGAAAGTAGATATAAGCGAAAAACATGTACAATTTGCTACTAAAGGGGATAATCCTCTGTAACTCCGAAATTGTCCATTTGCGGATCCAAGCTCACTAAGACTTTTCTGCATATTTAGGGCATACTTTCTGTCTAAACTTATATTTTGTTAGTATGCCGATACCATATTAATTACACATTTTTAACAAACAACACAGAGTATCGGCATACTCCTCACCACACAAAATATTAATTAATTCGGAACAGGTGTTTCAAAGGCTCACTGGGCCCTCATTTTCAACTGAGTTACCTAATAAATTTGAGCGAAAAACTAAAAACTTTTTCCTAATTCTACCATGCTTGTCATCTCCCTCGAGGAAAGAAGGTATATTCAAATACTCAAACGTGTATGTATCTGTGTATATCTATTTACGAATACCTTTTTCTATCGCTTAACTCTAACATGCTGGGTATATATGAAACGGCCAAGGGTTTTATCCCGCCCTCGTAGAAAAGAGCGAGACGAAAGGAAGGTTACTTCCCGCTAATTCTCTATCTACGCATTCTAAGGATACTAAACAAATCAATACATATGTTGCAAAACACGGAGACTCAGTCTTTGTCAAGCGTGGACTAAAAAGTTCTTTTACCCTAATAAATCAAACAGGCAAGAGAAATGAAGTGGCGCTTTATCTTTGTTTAGAAGATTCGAATGTGTCCTTATATACAAGGTCTCAAATGCGTCCAATTCCCGAGGTGAAGTTACGTTTTTAATTAATTTCAGGTTTTACTTTTACTTATTTATTCATGCTTGTACATACTTAACTTTATGTACCCTATATCTACTACAAACTCGCCTCTTAAGGTTTATGATACTTTCTATTAACAGCCTGCATAGCATTGTACAAAATATATATTTAATAATTCAATTACTGTTAAAATTGGACAGGCTCATAAATATTCTACTTAATGAGATTTAATTAGTATAGAAATTAGCGTCTACGAAAAATCACCCATTTATATAGATAAAAATATGTACAATAGGTTGCCTGAATATCCCTGAGATATTGCAAAGCGGCTTTGGAACAATTTGTATCTGCATATTATTGCATTATTCTTTTATTAAATTCATCCTTAGGGTGTCAGTGCATGGCCGCAGGGCGAAAATTATTCATTAATGTACTTATCAACAAGAGTGTTAACACACTTGAAATGATGGAAAATCATTACCTCCGCACAGAAACTGGTTACAATCCATAGTGAAAGGCTTATCCACAGCATCATTAAGTTGCAGTAACAATTAACTCCGTTTCATCAAACAAAAAACAATACTTGGGTTGACGATGGAGGTGAATAAGAAATGTCTAATTTTACATCTTACTGGGAGGAGTAAATTTGTAAACCAACAAGTTTTAGGTTAGAAATAGTCTACAATATGACTAACTAAACAGACTGACTGCAAACAGCGATTAACACGGATGAAAATTACTTCTAATTTAATCTAAAAAGAACTTGTAAAATAGAATTAATAAGGAGTGCTTTCGTTCACCTTGAAAGATAAGAAGAGTACCACCCCCAAACTATTTGAAACCATTTAAACTAAAGGTTGTCTATGAAGCAGCGTTGCCAACTGATCAATGGATAAAATCCGAACCACCCTCTTAAAATTTCCGTACATGACATTATTTTTCCGTACGTATGTTAATCGCGAATGTAGGGATTGTGTACAAAAAATAGGTATGCATTACATGTATATAAAATCTTTTATTCAAATATGTACATATTTATTTTATAATAATTTATACTTATTGTTAGGGACAGTACGCAACCAGACTTCTTGCATTCGGCTACATCTGTCCATATAATTCGAAATTTCTACATAAAAAAATACAGTAAAATTAAAGCTAAAATAAATTATTAACCAATACATGTTTCTATGGGTGGTTTTAATTCTGTTTGGATTAATATTCTTATTACTTTCACTACTGGACTTGTTTGGCTAAAAAAATGTAACAAAATGAAAAGAACAAAAAACGTAAGAATAAGTTTAATGTTGTTGGGTACTTCTCCGTCGTCGTTAAACCCGCGCGCTAGTACATAACCCATCATATTTATTATAAACTTTCTCTACTAGATGGCAACAATCAACAAAACCATTCAAATGTTATACAATCCTCTACAAAGTTAAAACGGAATTTATCTATGGTCACAAATTTCCGTACATTTTGTATACGGAAAGAGGTTCAGTTCGTATTCCGTACATTCTTTGAAATTTCCCTACGGTTGGCAAAGCTGCAATGAACTAAACTTGCATAGCAAGCATAAATGTCAATAGTGTACAGCCAACTGAGAAAGTATCGGGTTAAAGATCACCGAGCTTACGCTTGGTAATACATATGGTTAATAGTTGGTAAGCCTACAGAATCAGTACATGAATAAATGATGAAGAATCAGATTAAAATCACATGTGCGAACCACATGGACCGAAATTACAAGGGATCAGCGGTTTTCGATGATGTCAGGCTGTTTAGGGGATGTATCGCCATGCACGATATAAGCCTAAGCGGTGAAGGAATCGTTTTTTCTCATTCCTTTTCTAAGTTCTGAAGGGTTTTCGCTTTAAAGAGGATGCCAGTCGATAACTGAGCCCTTCTTCGCATCCCATTCGATTTTATTAACCAAACGCGTAACCGAGCACCGTTTTCGTGAAAGATGTATTTGTAATTGTGCATATATTTGGACGAAACAGGTTGAAATAAAAAAAAAAGCTAACAATAAAACAAAAAAGTTATCTTGAAAGATATTTATTAAAAATAAAAAAGAAAGACAAATTAAAAAATACATAAATTAAAATGTACATTTCAATGATCAAAAAAGAAATGGGCGATACGTGTTTGTTTTTTGGTAGCAATTTTTTTTTTAGTGCATTCCGACTTGCAGTGGGCGGAGCAATGTTACTTGTCGAAGAGCTAAATTACTTTGACAAGCCCCCCTTAAACACGTTTAAAAAAATTTCACAGCTTCTTCACGCACCACAAGTCTAACTGTTGGTATTTCTTCATCGCTTTTTTAAATTTTCAACATTTCTCTTCATTTTCTGGGAAAGAAAAGCGGCTTCGTCAATTATTTCTTCTTCAGTGAGAAATGCTCCATCTTCATTTTTTCCTTGTACCCAAATTTCCCGTACAACCTGGCTTGACACAGTTTTTTTAAAAATTTTTCCCCAAACAAGTCCTTTATTTCAGCTAGCTCATTAGTTTTAATTTTTTTAGATGGAAGGAAGGTGCTTTAAAAGGGAAATTACCCTTTATCATTATAGTTTTTCTTCAGTTTGGTCATTGATCATAGCTAAATCGACATCTTTTTTTTCAATAGGTTAGGGCAAATATTTTCCCAGGAGTTTCCCCCAAAAGCCGTTTTTACTCTTGCCAGGCTCCGTCGAGTAAAAATACCACGTCTTTGAAATTTATTGCCTTTAAGATTTGTGCAATGTCTTCATTAGATTCAACAATTTGTGAGAGAAGTTTCTTGCGATAATTAAGTTTAATAGTCTGAATCATATGTTGGGCTGCAAAATCGGTGTACAATTTGGTGGAAGGTACATGACGGAAATTTGTTTATCACCACTCAAAAGTAGCACAGCTTTCTTAGATAATCCCAATTCCTCCATTTTGTTTTCTACCGACGGCACAAAGTGCGAATAAAGCCAGTTTTTAAACAGATCCTTTGTCACCCAAGCTTTTTTTGGTCTCTTATTAAATAACTTAGCAGTTACGAAAGGCAGGTGGCGTTTTTAACTTTTACAAAACAAATAACGGTAGTTTGTAACTTCCTGATGCGTTTGCACATGGCATGAAAGTTATCTTTTCTTTATTTAATTTTCTTCCGGGTGCCGATGCTTCAGGTTTATTAACCAACGTTTTTTCGGGCAACACCCTCCAAAAAGGCCCACTCTCATCCCCGTTGTAAATTTGATCAGAAGTTAGACCTAATCTCTCAATTGTTTTTAAGAATTTTAATTTAAAGGGTTCTACTACACTAAAATCACTAGATAGCTATTCTCCCGAGACACTTAATTGGCGAATTCCATATCTCTTTTTGAACTTCTGCAACCGCCCACCCACAACTGGCGTTAAAGTCCTTAAGGCGGCAACTTCACAGAAAACCTAGCTTTTCACATAGCATGTCTTCAGAAATCGGGGTATCTCTAGCAGGCTGTTGTAAAAACCAGGTATAAAGGGCGCTTTCCATATTAGAATGTTCACATGATTTCAGAGTCTTTCTTCCTCCAGCTCCGTTTTCATAAATAGAATAGCGACAAAATTAAAAATTTTCTTTTTATGTGTCTTAATATCCGTAATAGTAGATTTATCGACGTTATAAATTTTGGATAATTGGCGAATCCAAATTCGAGATTTTCGGTTCGCGAAGACGAATGTTTGAAAGAAGATCTGTAGGTGAACGTGCACTAGAGCAATGCACAGTTTCTACCGTCAAACACGGCGGTAGTTCGGTAATGATTTCGGGTTGTTTTGTCGGTATATCCCCAGGTGATCCCGCAAACATTCAAGGCATAATGAGAAAAGAACAATACAAACGCATCTTAGAGGAAAATGCAATAACCTCTGATGTAAAAATTTTGGGTTAGAATTTTGTATTCCAAGACAATCACTCAAAATATACTTAAAAATTATGCAAACAATATTTAGAACAGTTAGAAGAGGAAAGGACACTAGCAATCATGAAATGGGCGCCCTAAAGCCCCGATATGAATCCCGTCGAGTTATTATGCATGGGCTCGAAGAACTCCGAGAACATTGTTAAAATTAATTGCAAGAATGCCCCGATTATGCGACGCAATCATTAAAAGTAAAGCAGGTCACATAGACGAATCAAAAATTTAGGTCAAATAAATAGTTTTAGTTGTTAAAGTTGTTAACGAATTTATTATAACCGAGACTAGAAACATAATAATATCTCAACATGGGTTTTGTAAAAATAAATCCACCATCACTAACTTACTTAAATACAGCAATTTTTATTCTCGGCGGTGGATGCACATCTGAGCAAGTTGATGTAATTTGCACGAATTTAGAAAAGTTTTAGATAAAATCGATCATTCTTTGCTTATTTCTAAGCTGAATTTCTTCGGTTTTCACGGCGACTTGGTGAAATCCGAGCACTGTGTGAAGAGCGCACGTAATAATTTGAAATCATAGTCGCCTGGAAATGAATGTTTCGCATATTTATTTTGTTGTTGCTACGAAGCTTAGACGAAAATAAACAGATTCTGGTGAAATAAAAGAAAAGAAAAATAAATACTCCAGAAATTCTCTTTAAGATCACGTCCGCACATACTGCATTCTACCTCGTAACTACCCACATCGGTAACCTTTGAGCCGTCTACTGCCGCTAACTCTTCCGCTTGAGAGCGAGGAGGGGATAGCGATACGGCTAATTTCGAATTTTTCCAATCGGTATGTATACATAATGTTAAATTGTTTTTCTTATGTTTAATTTTGTTCCTGATGTCAAATGTAAATGCATATCAGTTGCTTTAACTTTCTCTTTTAAACGACCACTTCTCAATAGCAATCAGCTTTTGATTCCTCGAGGAAAGGTTTTACTATACGTATGAATGTGTTCGATGTTCTTGTCGGTGTTGCCCGGGCTTTCCGAATATTGTGTAGTGATGTATCTAAACAAATTCGCTTTAAACAGAAACTATTTCTGTTAAGATTCTAAAATTGGTTCGTATTATACGGAAGTACGTCATAGAGTTGGCCACGCGCCAACAGGCAGCCGCGTCATTATCTATACGGTTACATACAAGCCTCAGTGTAGCTTCGACCTTCCATTAGCGCGGGTACGTGTTGCGTACGTCGCCCAAACGACAGGCGGACCAAGTTAGAGAATTTTTAGCCGAAATTCCTAACTTAATGTATGATGGCGCTAAAATTGAATGTGTAGTATGTAATGTCCCGTTGATGAGTTGGTCCAAAAGGGATTGTTTACGGCACGTAAACAGTGAACGGCATGCTTCAAAAGAAACTTGCACACGAGACTATGACAAATTTATATTTAACTTATGTTACTTTTATTGTATGTAATATACCGTTTAATTTACTAGACAAGGAAGCGTTTGTCTTGTTTTGGAAAAACTATTCGGGGTACAAATTACCAAGTCGGACATCGTTACGAAGGATAGTGCCATCTGCTCGTGAATATGTTGAAAAAGAGGTAAATCGGAGTTGAAAGAAAAAAAAATTTGGTTATGTGTGGACGAAACGACAGATCGTAAAAAAACATTCGGTCATTAATGTAATGGCACGTAAAAAATGGAACCACATCAATCGTCACCTTCAATTCTATTAGCTTCTAGACGAATACAACAATGTACTGCCGAAGTAATTGTAAAGTTAGTGTTAAATACATTGGTAAAGTTTGAACTTTCAACAAACCAACTGTTGATGGTTTCTGTAGGCCGGTCTCTTAAAAAGCATTCTGTTAACTTGTTAGACATTACGTGTTAAATTCATGCTCTCAATCTTGTGGCAGATGGTATCAGAAAATGCTATCTGAGGTAGACGCTTTAATAGCGCATACAAAAAGCAGTGTTTGTCAAATCCCAAGAAACGTATTCGCAGAAGTTCACAGACTGTGCCCCCGTATACCAGAGCCACAGAACCTATTCTTACGTTGGGGAACTTGGTTAAATGCTGCGTTTTATTATCATAAATATTATGAGAATATTAAGAACGTGGTTTTACAATTCGATCCAAAGGAAGTTGCCGCTATCAAGAAAAGCCAGACGAAATTTCAAGATAGTCGGGTTAAAAATTATTCACAATTACTTCGGACTAGCGGAGGCAATAGAAAAGTTACAAAATCCTTCGGTGTCGTTAGTGGAATCTCTGCAAATAGTGCAACATGTTCACGCACAGTTATGCGCGATAGGAGACGCAAAAAATGTTTGTGTTCTAGAAAAATATGGAAGTGTTTAGAGATTCTGATTTTGGCATATTAAGACACATTTGTAGAAGGTGCGTCAACAGAACCGTTAAGTTGTTTCCAAAAGAGAATATTTTAATTACGCAAATATAACGTCACTAGATGTAGAACGTTCATTCTCTGCATATAAACACACTTTTTCCTCGCGCCGCACTCGGTCTGTCATTTCAACGGTTAAAACATATCTAATATTACAGATATTTAACAGACATTATTCACTTTGCGATTTCACGGAGGACTCTTAAAATAGTAAGTGTTTGAGCACGCACTATTTTATTTTTATTTAACTACGCGAAAGTATTTACGACAGCAAACATCTACACACAATAGCTCTAGCGGAACCCGAGACCTAATCGAAACAACGCCGCTTCCCGTTGGCGCACGTGGCCAACTGAGTATAAGCCTTTAATTTATATATTAAAAATAAGACATTTAAAATTCGCATCACAAAAAGTTACTGTTGCGATTGTGAAACAGGTTTTTTAGGTGGTCTATCTATGGTAGTTAAAAAATGGGCTCTTAACCCTGCTGTACTGTTTAAATTTACTCTACGTGTATCGTTCGGGTCCAATATGACCCGAACCCTTATTACAATAAAAAATAAGTGTACTGTTTTAAAAGAAATATTTTATTTATAAAAAAATAGAAATCTACATGTTCTAATAAGAAATACTTACACTTAAATATAAAAAAGTACTTATTTTATAAAAAGATTATGGAGCCACAATTTGGGCAAAAGAATTGTACATGCTTCTTACAGAGATATGTTTATTGCATGTTACATGAAATATTTGTTTTGTTGTCATTAGTTGACGGACAAAATTTGCATCGTGCACGTTTTTACATTAATGTTCGCTGCTGTTGAGGGTTCATTTGATGTTGTGGCTATATGTTGATTTTTCGCTTTTGAGCTTTTACCACTATGTTGCGAGCTTCTTCTCCCCTGGGTAGGTACGCTCTTGACTCCATATGTAATTTTATGAGCGATTTTCCTAATTCTTCTAGAAATAGTCTTCTTTTTGTTAGTTTATTGTTGTTCCAATTTGGATTCGCAGCAGTCCACAATACATACGCATTGTAAGCCGAAATGTCTAGCATGTTATAAAAAATTATCATAGGCCAGCGATTGGATTTTCTTTTACAAGTATATGTGCCCACTAATTGATCGAGAGTGTCAACGGCCCCTTTAGTTGCATTGTAGTCTAGTATTATATGAGGTTTCCGATCAGTTCTTTCACCTTTGTTGTCGTGATGCAATGTGCTCATAAGGATCACGGTCTTACCCTTTTGGTACATAATTTACGACAGTTGTATCATTTGTGAAAAAGAAGAACTGCTATGTACGTCTTTGTTAGCTATTGGCTGAGGAAGTTCCGGCTTATTTTTCTAACGGTTCCTACCATCGTAATTTTTCTTTTCAGCAGTAACTGTCCTAGGTTGTATGATGTGAAAAAATTGTCACACGTCACATTACGTCCTCTTGGTTCGCTGGTGAGATCACGAGAATACCCGCATGCCTGATTTTTTTTCTGGTGGAGCACCTTCTTCCTTTCCTGTGTAGCGCCTTGTACTTTTAATGCATAAGATGTTTCACTGTCACCAGAGAGACAAATCTTGATACCATACTTCGCTGGTTTAGTAGGTATATATTGCTTGAAAGGGCAGCGACCTCTAAATGCAACTAACTGTTCATCCACCGTTACATTTTCTCAGGATTACATAACTTACGGGAAGATTTTCTACCCACATTTCCCAAATGTCTCTTATGGCCGCTAATTTATCAGTACGTCTTCTTTCCTGGCGTGTAGTCTTGTCATCAAAGCGAATCACACGGGATATCATGCTGAATTGTTCAAGAGACATGGTTGCTCGAAAAAAATACTTCGACCAGTATCATTGTCCACAAACTTTTTGTAGCTTCTCCGTGCGATCGGTAGACGCCGGCAAGTAACAAAAGACCAATGTAACTTGAAAAGTGGTACTATCCAAAACTTTCCACTTTGTATCGTTAACTCGTAATCCTTCAATATTTGTCATCTTTATCCTTCCTTTTCGATCGCAGGTAAAAATACAATTTCAAATGCACTTTATGTCTGTAATTCTCGCGCATGCATATTTTGTAATTCCTGCAAGTGCGAATCACATGGCGGCACAAAAACGGCCACGTTGCTGAGGTGGAAGTAAATTCCATTCAATTTTACGATCTTTAGAAAAAACTGTCTGAACATTCTGAGGCATTTGACGATTTTCTTGGTCTTGTTCACTATCTGAACTATCACTTTCCGACATCGCCTATGATCTTCAAATTCAAGAAACAGATTCACCACTATCAGAAGATTGTGCAAGAGCTAGCAGTTCTGCATCACTCAGTGGTCTTCGACTTGCCATGTTGAAATCGAGTAAAACTAACAAGCAAATTCAGTGCAACGTTTTATAACTAAGATATGACGCATGCGTGCAACGTCCGAGACGTACCGCGCAAAAGTATGCAAAAGTTGTCATACTACATTTATACAGAATGATATAAACGAGTATAAACAAGTTTTTGCCTGTTGTAACACGTTTGAGCTTGAATATACGTAAACAAGAACATGTAAGAAAGTAATATGTGACAGTCAAGAAAACAAAAGATAAAACAAATAAATCATTTTTATTAGTTTCTATCATATTACGCGCAGAGATGGACCGTTATTATATGCACAATTGTGTTATATATAATAATAAATAATACAAATGCGAAAAACATATCCTAGATATATGTATATAAGGTTAATGACTGTCGGGTCATATTGACCCGAACATTAATAAATGTAAGACATGGAAATAAATATTTAAAACAAAAATAAAAAAAGAAATGTTTATGGAATATTAACGTTAACAAAGTAACAAATAAAGTCAGTGAACGCCAGGAACATTTTTTAATAAATATTCATATTACAGCGAAACAAAATTCTGTTCGGGTCAAATAGACCCGAACAGTGCAGCAGGGTTAAATTTAGTTGAACACAACTTACAAAAGTAGGGGAAATCCCGCGTATGCACTCTCATGTTTTTGTCCTAAAAAGAAGTCAAATGTCTTTACAAACTTCGCAGTAAGACGTTTTCTATCAGCGTATGTTTTAATGTCTATTCAATCGATCCCTCGCACAAAACGACTTTTTACAAATTTAGCAAGTAAAAGGCTTTTCACCGGAATGTGTTTGAAAATGCCTCATCAGTGAGCCGTTCTGAGGAAACGATTTTTTACAAACTTTGCAAGTAAACGGCTTTTCGCCAGTGTGTATTCTAATATGAGTCGTCAGTCTATATTTCTCAGAAAATGACTTTTTACATATCTGGCAACTAAAAGGTTTCACGCCGGTGTGTATTTTAATATGACTCACTAGGTTACCCTTCCGAGAAAATGATAATTTACAAATCTCGCAAGTAAAAGGCTTTTCAGCGGTGTGTCTTTTAATATGAGTCGCCAGTTTACTTTTCCGAGAAAATGATTTTTTACATATTTCGCAACTAAAAGGATTTTCACCCGTGTGTGTTTTAATATGACTCACCAGGTTGCCCTTCCGAGAAAATGATTTTTTACAAATTTCGCAAGTAAAAGCCTTTTCAGCGGTGTGTCCTTTAATATGAGCCGTCAATCCATTCTTCCGAGAAAATGATAATTTACAAATCTCGCAAGTAAAAGGCCTTTCACCGGTGTGTATTATAATATGCGTCGTCAGTGCAGATTTATCAAAAAAAGACTTTTTACATATCTCGCATGTAAAAGGCCTTTCACCAGTGTGTGTTTTAATATGATTCGCCAGTTTACTCTTCCGAGAAAATGACTTTTTACAAATCTCGCAAGTAAAAGGCCTTTCACCAGTGTGAATTTTAATATGAGCCTTCAGTGCGGATTTCTCAAAAAATGACTTTTTACATATCTCGCACGTAAAAGGCCTTTCACCGGTGTGTCCTTTAATATGAGCCGTCAGTCCATTCTTCCGAGAAAATGATTTCTTACAAATCTCGCAAGTAAACGGCTTTTCACCAGTGTGTTTTCTAATATGTCTCGTCAGTGTAGATTTCTCAAAAAATGACATTTTACATATCTCGCAAGTAAAAGGCCTTTCACCAGTGTGTGTTTTAATATGACTCGCAAGATCACCCTTCCGAGAAAATGATTTTTTACATATCTCGCAACTAAAAGGATTTTCACCCTTGTGTCTTTTAATATGACTCGCCAGGTTACCTTTCCGAGAAAATGATTTTTTACAAATCACGCAAATAAAAGGCCTTTCACGGTGTCATGTATTTTAATATGATTTGTCAGTGTAGATTTCTCAAAAAATGACTTTTTACATATCTCGCAAGTAAAAGGCCTTTCACCGGTATGTATTTTTATATGATTCGTCAGTTTGTATTTCTCAAAAAATGACTTTTTACATATCCCGCAACTAAAAGGTCTTTCACCGGTGTGTGTTTTAATATGATTTGCCAGATTACTCTTCTGAGAAAATGATTTTTTACATATCTCGCAAGTAAAAGGCCTTTCACCAGTATGTATTTTCATATGAGATGTCAGTGTAGATTTCTCAAAAAATGACTTTTTACATATCTCGCAACTAAAAGGCCTTTCACCGGTGTGTATTTTAATATGATTTGCCAGTTTATATTTAACAAAAAATGACTTTTTACATATCTTGCAACTAAAAGGCCTTTCACCCGTGTGTGTTTTAATATGATTCACCAGATTACTCTTCCGAGAAAATAATTTTTTACAAATCATAAAGTAAAGCGCTTTTCACCAGTGTGCTTTTTAATATGTCTCCTCAGATCAATTTTGCTACGATACGCCCATCCACAATAACTACATAAGTGAATCTTCCTGGTAAAATGTACGCTCCTAAAATGTTGATATAGTTTGTTTTTCCCTTCGAATGATTTTTCACATTGCGCACAAACAACAATCTTGTCGTTCAAATTTTCAACTTTAATATTTTCTTGTGCTACGAAATCATCACTTATCAAAGATATTCCTGCTTTTGAATCAAGAGAATCTCCCGTTTGAACTATAAAATCTTCTAATTTAATATCTGCATCACTATTATATTCTTCAAAGTTTTCAGTACTAACATCTTTGGTTAAGTGCTCATCTAAATTTTCAACTTTAACATTTTCCAATGAGACACTTTGCGCTACGTCGGCGTCACATATCAAAGATATTCCTGCTTTTGAATCGAGAAAATCTCCTACTTGAACTATACAATCTTCTAATTTTATATCAGCCTCACTACCACATTCTTTAAAATTATTATTGGAGTGTTGATGTAACTCATCATATTCTGTAGCCATTTCTGTGAACCCATCTACAGAATTTTGTTTATTGAGATAATAGATAACCCAAATTTAGATCAATTTCTTGTTCTTCAACTACGTTAATCTGCTTTTCTTTCCTCCAAAGGGAATGGCAACGTATGTAGAAATACGCCCGGAATGTAAATCACATAAAAAAAACTTCCTCCTAAAAAAGAAATAAACGAAATAAAAGTTGTTACAAGATTACATAAAAATTAAACGAAATTACAAAACAAGCAAGAATCAATCCGAGCTGGGTAACACCAACCACCAAACACTGAGCCAGGGTGCTTTATGAAAGCAAGTACCATACTTCCATTTACAAAAATGTTTGAATTACCAAATACAGTATTTGAAAAAGTAAAGCACGGGATACTGACAAGTGACAATAGAAATAACAAGTACAAAAGCACTCATTGTAAGAGTTTTTGATGACCTTAAAGTACTTCGAGCACCGTTATAAGCACTTCAGCACATAAGTGCCCTTTAACGGCAATCGAAAAATGCGCCGGAGCACCATCATGCTGGAACCGCATTTGCTGTCTTTGGTTCGAAGGAGAATCATCCAAAAGATGCCCCATTGTGCTCTGCAGAAAGTTTAGGTAAGCAGCGCCTCTGTTAATCGGTTTCGTAGAACAACTGGACCTACTAACATGTCGCTCAAAATATGTATCCAAATGTTTAATGAAAAATAACAGGCATGGAGATTTTCGTCGGCTCGGACATGCGTACTGCGCAAATTTTAAGACATTAGTTCATCTAAACCCGACCTCACGAGTAAAAAGGGTATTGGCAGCAAAATTGGGATACTCAGCATCACTATGTAGAGGCAAACAATCAAACGTGCTTGATGATCAAATGGATTTATAAGTTCTTGATCAATATCTAATTGAAATACAACGTAATTCAACATATCTTCTTATATTTAAATATATTATACGCTTTACAATCAAGAAAATAAGGAAAACTGACACGCACGCGACGACAGGTTATAACTAGAGCGGGCCAAATCGGTCCCCGCAACAGAATCGGAGTCAAACGCATGGGCCGCTTATTATAAATAGCGTATATGTGACTCACAGCAGACATGTGATATTTTGAAATCAATACAGCAGAGTAAAAAAGTGAAGCCACGCAATAATAATGTTTGGTAAATAGAGCAAATACATGCACACGCGGAGGTGTTTTTATCGTCATTATTTTTTTTTTTGTTTGAAAACGGTATGTGTTGTAAATGTGATGTAATAAGGTAATAACTGTAAAAAGTAACCAAAGCAGTTACTCAAAAATCTCTTGTACTTAATAACATAACAATAAATAATAATATAAAAAGTAAAAGGAGCTTCTTAATAGAGCGGATAGGCTTGTTGAAAAAGTTGCACCATCAGGTATCTTTCCACATTTGCCTCGGTGACTCATCAAGACATAGCCACAGCTGTTTATCTTTTAATTCTGCTTTGATCCTATTTTCGATATCCTTACGTATACATGGTAGATCTCTCCGTAACGCTGTCCGTGATGGTAAGTTCCTCTCGGGGTTGTATGTACGCCGCTGTCGAAACACTTCTTTATCGAGTACACGAAACGGTAGACCACATACAATAAACATTAAAAGTAAATCCAACTGAAAAACATATGTGGCGTCATGGACCTAGTTATAACTGGTGATTATTAAACTTCTTTTTTAATATGTAGCTTTATATGCTGTCTTACACTTTGTAGGCTTTTTCGTTAGACGCGCGGATGACCTGACATCCATGACTATGTTTTTCCGTCTAACATCGGATTGGCAGGGTGTGATTACGTGTCGTGTTTAGTACCTTCCTAAAAATCCCTTCTTAACGCTTTCCAATAGTTATCGCTTGAAAATAGTGCAAGGAGGGTTGGTATTACAAAAATCTCTAAACCGGACAACATTTGTCATCCACGCGCCCAACCGTGTTACATTTTGCATTAATGTAAGTTTACTTTTTTGTTGAAATACTACAGCATTGCGAGAACGGTTGTGTTTGATTAAAAAACGTGTATACCCATTGACTGACGAAATTTTGATGTGAATTGCTGAAATTGATATTGTGGTTGCAATTACTGTCGATGTTGTTGGGGGTAACCCTCTAATTTGTTTTCGTTTGTTCCCTCTATTTTTTTCATTCGTTGAAACATGTCAGAATGAAGAAAACGAAAAGCTAAGTCCAGCACTGATCCTAATAAATGGTTGAAATGGTTTAACGAGTTGAGTGATGAAGAACCTTTTGTTGATGATGAAAGTGAATCGGAGGAAGATCGCATTTATGAAAGCGTTCCTCGGAAGAGGAAGATAAAGAGGCACAAGGAAGTAATGTGTATGTAGGAAAAGACGGTATTACTATATGGAGGAAAAACAGAATACCCCCCAGTCAGAGCTTGTAACACTATAACAATTTTACTTGGGCAAAAAATGAAGCTTGTGAAACAAAGACTGAAATTGATATATGTGGATGAAAATATTCTTCGTATCGTGATGTGTACAAATATTTACATTGATACAATTCGTGCCAAATTTGCTCAAAAAAAAGATGCAAGGCAGACTAATATTACGGAGATTAGGGCTTTTGTTGGCTTGTTATACGTAATTGGATCGTTCCGATGTTCAAGAGTAAATCTGAGTAAACTGTACGGTAATTCGAAGGGTAGTGGGCTAGAGTCATGCTATCTGTCAATGAGCGAAAAAAAGAATTCGATTCATTTTGAGATGTCTAAGATTTGGCAACATTCTTGACAGAGAGGACAGAAAGGCGAATGATAAACTAGCACCAATTCGGGAGGTGATTGAACTTACTAATAATTAAAAAAAATATTTTTGCCCCAGTCGAGCAGCTTCTTGCCATTAGAGGAAAATGCCCGTTCAGTCAATATATTACGAGTAAACCCGCCAAATATGGCTTAAAAGTTTTCGGTATGGTGGATCCCAAATCAGGTTATACGCTTAGTCTAGAACCTTACGTTGGTACGCAACTAGACGTGCCACACAATGTTAGTAATTCTGCTGAAGAGGTTGTTCTTCGTCTAGTAGAATCGGTAAAAAGCACCAACAGAAACATAACTGGCGACAATTGGTTTTCTAGTTTTTCTTTGGCAAAAAAGTTGAAAACTAAAAAGTTGACGTACGTTGGAGCAATACGCCAAATAAAGACAGAAAAATAAAATCAAGTTTTTGGTTTTCAAGAGGATTGTACTTTAGTAACTTACTGTCCTAAGAATAATAAATCGGTCCCTATTTTGTCAACAATGCATTTTGATGGAGCCATAAATGGAACAACGGGTCATGAACAAAAACCAGAAATGGTCACATTTTGCAATATGATTAAAATAGGCGTAGATCTCTTGGATCAGTTGTGTCAAAAATATGACGTTCTATTTTGTGATTTCTTGAATATAGCAGCTATCAACGCTTACTGTATTTCAGATATCATTGTGCGGCATCACACCAAAACACACAAAGAACACAATTTTTGGAAAAGATTAGTTGGGAGCTAATAAAACCCTAAATAGAACGCCGGCCAGGTATTGAAACACTCCCTAGAAAATTGTACAGAAGGGCTAAACTGTTAGCCGGCGTCGCGGAAAGGGTTGCACAAGAAGTCAAAACTGGGTCACGAGAAAGGTGTTATGAGTAGAGTTTGTTAAAAAGGTGGTATCGGATGGCAGTAGCGTAGCGGCTGTAGCGTGGGTAGGGGTAATTTTCAACTCGTAGTTGATCTCGACAGTACCGCGAGAGTTCAAAGCGACAGTATGTTGCACGCCAAACAAGTACGCGGAGATGGGACGCCCAAAGGGTGCAACGTTCCCTTCGAATGTGAATAAATATCTCAGGCATTTCCCTGGATTAGAATATAGAAGTCCGCATATTTATTGCACAATATGCAATGGCGGATTGCTAAGTCGCGATAGGTTTGAATGTAGAAAACATTGTAAAAGTAAACGCCATATATTGAATTTAAGAAACAGTATTCCATACTGGCAATTTTTATGATTTTATTTTTATGTTAAGTGTGTGCAACATCCCACAACGTCTAGTATCTAATCAACACTTTCGTCTTTTTTGGGCTAAGTACGTTTCCTCATGGAAGCTACCAAGATCTATGCAATTACGATACAATTTGCCACGTGTGCAAGGTACAGTAAACGAATGTATAAAAGAGGAGTTGAGAAATAAGAAAATCTGCTTATGTGTGGATGAAACAACTGATGCTCAGAAACACAGCGTCATTCATGTTGTAGCGCGTCCTTTAAAACGTGATGGTCCATCAGCTTCATTGTTGTTATCCAGTAAAAGGATTCAGAAAACTAATGCAGAAACCGTTGTCAAGATAATAAAAGATTCGTTGAGATAATTTTGTATCACAGGAACCCAAGTCACAATGTTCGTTATTGACGGAGCCGCGACAATGCTGAGAGTTGGTAGGATGTTGAAAATATACTTTCCGACTCTTCTTCAGATAATTAGCCTCATACACGCATGTCACCTCGTAGCAGAAACCATTCGAAAGAAGTATCCGATGGTGGATAGGTTAATAGCATCTACCAAAAAAGTGTTTATCAAATCTCCCAAACACATCCGTGAATTTAAACAATTGTGTCAGAAATTACCACCACCAACTCAGCCTGTAATAACGCGATGGGGAATACGGCTCCAGGCAGTATCTTACTATCAGAAATACTTTTCACAAGTGAAAAATGTCATCTTGAAACTTGATTCGAATGATTCTGCAGCAGTTCGAGATAGTCAGCAATTTTTTTCCAATTCGGACGTTCAACAACAAATAGATGAAATTTCCATGAACTATTCTGAAGTTGCACAAGCTATTGAGCAATTAGAAAACAGTCACTTATCTGCACGAGACGCATTAAATTGCATAAACAATTTACAAGCCGCTCTAGAAAACTTGACGAACACTATAGGAGTCGATGTTGCTCAAAAATTTGGTGCAATTTTAACGAAAAATCCCGACTTACAAAAGGTTCGGTCTATAACTGAAAATCAAGAGTGCCCAGATGAGGAAAAGGAATATCTGACATTTGCAAATCTTACTTCACTGGATGTCGAACGATCATTTTCGAAGTACCGTCAAACGGGGTGAATCGGGACTAAGGGGTCAATCGGGATAGTATTATGTTTATCTATAAACGCGTGATTTTCATGCCTGTAGCAAATGTTTTTAGGATGGGTAATATGAAAAATCCGTTACAAACACAACACCTGTTTGAGCTTTGCGCGTGGCCGTCAGTTAGTTCGTAATTCCTCGCGGGTACAGGTGTCACAATATTACAGCAAAATTTTAGGATTTGTGAACCTGATGCTAACTTCGTTTGGAAAAGGTATTTATTGTAGGATTTTAGTATTGCATTATTAATATAGTATACCTGTGGGTATTTTCTAGATGTTAGTGGACTTTGATTAAATTATTTTGTGTGGTTTTTTTATTATGAATTATTAAACATAACAAATCACGTTTAGGGGTGAATCGGGACAATGGTCCGAAAATACAAAAAAACGCTTGGGACTAGGGTGTATCAGAATTATAGTCAAGAACAGCTTGAAACGGCTTTGAGGCAGTTTAGAAGAGGCCAGATAACCCTGCGAGACGCAAAAGAGTTATTCAACATCCCAAAATCGACGCTACAGCGTCATGCTCAACAGAAACCAAAGAAACAAGGTGGCCAAACTATTTTATCAGAAGGTGAGGAATCTAGGCTAGTGCATTTGATAGTATTGGCGGGAGAGTGGGGATACCCATTGGAAAAAATTGATCTGCGAAACATCGTTAAGGGCTACCTTGATAGAACAGGGATGAGAGTGACAAAATTTAATAATAATATGCCCGGTGTCGATTGGGCGAATTTGTTTTTTGCACGGCATAAAGAACTTCTCACTGAAAGACTGTGCGAAAATATTAAACGGTCTCGGGCGGCAGTGTCTCGGGAAACATTAAATGAGTATTTTGATAACCTTCAAACCAACTTGCAAAACGTTGAACCTGAGTCCATCATTAACTATGATGAAACCTGCTTTGTCGATGATCCCGGACGAAAAAGGTCATCGTAAAAAGAAAAACAAGACATCCAGAACGCATAGTTGATTCGACAAAAACATCGACATCAGTGATGTTTGCAGTAAGTGGTGATGGCCAGCTAGTACCCCATTTGTTGTTTATAGGAGCGAGCATCTTTACGATACCTGGTTGACAAATGGGCCAAAAGGTGCGCGCTATGGACGAAACAAAAGTGGCTGGTTCGACCTACCATTATTTGAAGAATGGTTTACTTCCATAGCCCTACCTTTCTTGAAGAGGCGTCCGGCACCAAGGGTCATCCTTGGTGATAACTTATGTAGTCATTTGTCGCAAAGGGTTATTGAATTATGCGAAGAAAATGATATTAGGGTTTTCTTTTTGCCGCCAAATTCAACCCATTTAACACAGCCGCTTGACGTATCCGTTTTCGGCCCAATGAAAAAGGCTTGGAGGTCAACTCTAGAAGATTGGAAAAAAAAACAAGGGGTCTTGCCGAAGGAGTATTTTCCGAGTTTACTAAAACAAGCTATAAACAAACTAGGAGAGACTCTCACTCAAAATATTAAGAGCGGATTTCGTGGGACGGGAATTATTCCTCTTGATAGGACTCAAGTTTTAAAACGATTGCCACCAGAAAGAAACCTCGAAGAGGATGATCCTAATGCCTGGACGGATTCTGTTGTAGAGTTGCTTAACGAAAGCAGAAATGCGTGCAAACCAACAGTAGCAAGGAAAAAGAAAATTCGAGTGGAGCCAGGCAAAAGTGTTTCAACCACAGATTTTTTAGAACCGCAACCGTCAACAAGTAACACCGCAGTGCTTCAAGAGAATGAAACTTTGGAACTTGAGTCAGAACCGGAATCAGAAGTAATGCAACAGGAAGAGTGCTTTGAAGACGGGCAGCTTCCAATGGAAGACAGTGCCACTGGTGATTTTGTCGAGGTAGAATTTAAAACAAACAAAGTGAACAAATATTTTATCGGGCAAATTAAGAGACTCGTTGGTGAAACTTTAGAAGTTCAATTTCTTAGACCAAACCGAAAAATACAAAATGGCTTTATTTTTCCCACAGTGGAAGACATATGCATGATTACCTTGGACCAAATTGTGAAAAAACTACCGAAGCCAACTGAATTGCGACGAGGAGGATACAAGTTTCCTTTGGAAATGAAGATAAAATCCTATGCCATCTAATATCATATTTTACTATATTAGTTGTGAAAACAGGTTTTTTTTATGTTTGTGGTTTTTTTTTATACTTTCCTTCAGAGGAATAAGAAATGTTTATTTTTGTTGTAAATTTTTATGCAGGAATATTTTTTTATTTAGATATAAGATGCAAAATGTCATGTTTGTCAACTTTAAAATAAAGGCTGTTTCCATATGTTGCTGTCGTTTTTTTTTGTATTTATATTAAAAAATAAATGAAAATAATAGGAATATATTTTTTTGGCCCGATTAACCTCATACGCAGGGCGACATGCACTTTAGATGGCTTGAAATAGCATGTCCCGATTCGCCCCAAAACGGGGTCAATCGGGACACGCCATATTTATTTTTTTTTTAATTAATCAATGCAAATTAGATAATCGTTCAATACATATTTCGGCTGCCGTATTGACGACGGGCACTTTCCTCTAAACTTTAACTTTCTTTGATAGTTTTACAAGAAAATATTAACAATAACATCTAAAAATCGTCCCGATTCACCCCGTTTGACGGTATACGACAATGGAAGCGTTACTGATGTTGCAATTCTACGCAGCTTACCAGGACGGTTGCCAATTACCACAGTGGACATCAAGACGACAGGAAAAGGTAACGATATTATTTTTCACTAATACTGTATATTACGTACCTACTTTTAGGCGGTGCGCACTGCCGGTACCACCTTTTTAATAAACTCTAGTTATGAGCGTGGTCATCAACATAACAAAATGAGTAGAAGATGGTGCATTCACTGCAATAATTGGACATGTCCAGATCATCTTAAAGCCGCTTGCATAAACTGTTTCCAAAATTAGTTAGTAGTTTCATTGTATTCATTTCGTATTTGTTTGAAAGCATTATTATATTTCAGTATTATTTAATGTACATGATTTGTTATATCACAGTATTATAACATGTACGTTTTTACATCAATAAAGTTTATTTTTAGCAAAAAATACAACATTAAATCATTGGATAACACGTCATCCACGTACTTAACCGCGTCACAAGTTAAGCCGCGCCTAACGAAAGGCTAAATTTAGCGTAACACAATTTACAAGAATAAGGGTAATCCCTCGTATGCGCTCGCATGTTTTTTAGTCCTGAAGAGCAGGCAAATTACTTTACAAACATCGCAGTAAGACGCTTTTCACCAAAAATAACTTTTTACAAACTTAGCAAGTAAAAGGCTTTTCACCGGAATGTGTTTTAATATGCTTTATCAGTCCACCCATCTGAGAAAATGATTTTTTACAAACTTCGCAAGTAAACGGCTTTTCACCGGTGTGTATTCTTAGATGAACCGTCAGTCTGGCTTTCTCAGTAAATGATTTCTTACAAATCTCGCAACTAAAAGGCTTTTCACCGGTGTGTATTCTAAAATGAGTCGTCAATTTATATTTCTCAGAAAATGACTTTTTACATATCTCGCAATTAAAAGGTTTTACACCGGTATGTATTTTAATATGAGTCGTCAGATCGCCCTTCCGAGAAAATGATTTTCTACAAATCTCGCATGTAAAAGGCTTTTCACCGCTGTGTACCTTAATATGAGTCGTCAGTGTGGATTTCTCAAAAAATGCCTTATTACATATCTCGCAAGTAAAAGGCCTTTCGCCGGTGTGTGTTTTAATATGAGTCACCAGTCTATATTTCTCGGGAAATGCCTTATTACATATCTCGCAACTAAAAGGCCTTTCACCGATGTGTATTCTAATATGATTCGTCAATTTATATTTCTCAGAAAATGACTTTTTACATATCTCGCAAGTAAAAGGCATTTCGCCGTGGTGTGTTTTAATATGACTCGCCAGTCTACATTCCTCGGAAAATGACTTTTTACATATCTCGCAACTAAACGGCCTTTCACCGGTGTGTGTTTTAATATGATTCGCCAGCTGACTCTTCTGCGAAAATGATTTCTTACAAATTTCGCAAGTAAAAGACTTTTCATCGCTGTGTATTTTAATATGAGCCATCAGTCCACCCTTCCGGGAAAATGATTTTTTACAAAATTCGCAAGTAAAAGGCTTTTCACCGCTGTGTATTTTAAAATGAGCCGTCAGTCCACACTTCCCAGAAAATGACTTTTCACAAACTTCGCAAGTAAAAGGCCTCTCACCGCTGTGTATTTTTATATGAGTCATCAGTTTACATTTCTCGAAAAATGACTTTTTACATATTTCGCAAGTAAAAGGCCTGTCACCCCTGTGTATTTTAATATGAGCAGTCAGTTTATAATTTTCAAAAAATGACTTTTTACATATCTCGCAAGTAAAAGGCCTTTTACCGGTATGTTTTCTAATATGAGCCGTTAGTTGATATTTCTCAGAAAACGACTTTTTACATATCTCGCAATTAAAAGGCCTTTCACCAGTATGTCCCTTCATATGACTCGCCAGTTTACAATTCCGAGAAAATGATTTTTTACAAATCTCGCAAGTAAAAGGCTTTTCACCGGTGTGTATTTTAGCATGAATCGTCAGTCCTTTCTTCTCAGAAAATGACTTTTTACAAACCTCGCAAGTAAAAGGCCTTTCACCGGTGTGTATTCTAATATGACTGGCCAGTGTACTCTTCCAAGAAAATGATTTATTACAAATTTCGCAAGTAAAGTGCTTTTCACCAGTGTGCTTTCTAATATGTCTCCTCAGATCAATTTTGCTACGATACGCCCATCCACAATAACCACATAAGTGAATCTTCCTGGTAAAATGTACGCTCCTAAAATGTTGATATAATTTGTTTTTCCCTTCGAATGATTTTCCACATTGCACACAAACAACAATCTTGTCAAGCATACAAGAGACCTTGTGAGCTTTTAATTCATCTTCGTATTTAAAGCTTTTATCGCTTTGCTGGTTCAAATTTTCAACTTTGATATTTTCCAATAAGGCACCTTGTGCTACGACGTCGCTTATCAAAGATATTCCTGCTTTTGAATCAAGAAAATCTTCTGTTTGAACTATACAATCTTCCAATTTAATGTCTGCGTCACTATTATATTTTCCACAGTTCTCAGTACTACCAATATCTTTGTTTAATTGCTCATCCAAAATTTCAACTTTAATATTTTCCGAGACACTTTGCGCTACGTTGGCATCACTTATTAAAGATATTCCTGCTTTTGAATCGAGAAAATCTCCCGTTTGAACTATACAATGTTCTAATTTAATGTCCGCGTCACTATTATATTCTTCAAAGTTATTATCGTAAAGTCCATGCAATTCATCGTATTCTGTAGCCATTTTTGCGAACGCATCTGCAAAATTTTGTTTGTTGAGATAATAGAATATAACCTAAAATTAGGTCTATTCTTTCCTCTTCAATTACATTAATTTGCTTTTCTTTCCTCCAAAAGAAATGGCAACGTATGTGGCATGTAAATCACATAAAAAAAAACTTCCTCCTAAAAAAGAAACAAAAGTAATAAAAGTTGTTACAGTAAGATTACATAAAACTTAAACGAAATTACAAAACAAGCAAGAATCAATCTGAGCTGGGTAACACCAACCACCAAGCACTAAGCCAGGGTGCTTTATGAAAACAAGTATCACACTTCCTCTTCTACAATTGATAACATATTCACCAATTTGCAAATCAATTTAAAAGATGTAGTCACAGGCTTTTGTTACTGTATTCTGAGATACCGAAGTCAGAAAATAAATGTTTCCAATTCCGCAGAGCGTACAGCGACTAAAATAAAAATCGTTTTTGGGAATACCAGACATTAGAGACTTGGAATGATATGAAAACTGATAATAATTTCAATAGCGAATTCGATGCGTTCTTTAATACGCTCTTTTTCTACTTTGATGCTTCCTTCAATTATAGGAAGGTATATATCCACTATGAAAGTAATAGTTGGATAAATAATGAAATCAAGCAATCAAGTGTTTTACTTAAAGATCTATATAAAGGGTGTGTTACGATGAGCGTCGGTTAAAAGTACATATATGGGGAAGAGAGTAAAATAGAAATTTGAAAATATACATACAGAAATTATCTTTTAAAACTAGCTGAAAAACCCAAACCTCAAGGGTTTGGGTGAGAAACAACTTTCGAGTACACACATAGGGGTACCAGCCACAGCTTACCCACCCCAGGAAATTTTTTAGATCCATAATCATAGGAATACCAGCTACAGTTTACCCACCCCAGCAAATTTTCTTGCTCTATAATCATAGAGATACCAGCTGCAGTTTACCCACCCCACTAAATTTTCTAGGTCTACACTCATAGGAATACCAGTTGCAGTTTACCCACCTCAGCAAATTTTCTAAAATTATATCTAGGACATAATTTATGACTTTTAATGAGTCTTCGAACATTTCACGCATAGTGTCCCGGTATTATCGTCCTAGCGAAGCGGGAACACGTGTTTCGCGTTATTATTATTTCCTGAATTTATATTTGTTCTGATCTACAATCGTAAAGTATGAATACGCAAGTGGTTACGAGAAATAGAGCTGCTAATGCATCATGCGAAAAGGATAAAGATAACACTGGGGAACAATTTGTAACACAATTTCTGTTGAGTTTGGTTTTTGAGCTGTTTTATAGTTAATTAGGCATGCTGGTTTCAAAACTGTAGTTAGTTTTCTTCTACCACGTCAAGTTTTATCTCTACACCTTATGAGAATGTGACCACACACCGCGGAATCGAGCATGGATCCTAGGAAGCACTATTGCTCTCCTATTGGCTGACACAAACCTTCTCCGATGGGCGCTGGGTGAATGACGCATAGGAGAACAGCGAGAGGTTTATACTTGTCTGGACTTGTTCAGTTACGCCTGAGATACTGTAGTGAGAACGTTGTGTGTCGCTCTAAAAACGGTGCAGCCCATTCCGACGTGGAGTCTGAGTTCTTGTTTAAAACAAGATTAGCAGTGTTTAGTGTTTTTTTATATATGAATTGAAATTTTTCCCTTTTATGCCTACCTCTGCTAGTTCACGTCGTAAGTGTTTAAAAACAGCTCCTTTCGTTTTGTTACATATGTGGCAGTTTTACATTCCCAGTTAAAGGACAAAACATCAGTACATTTGTCAGGCAAGTCTATTTTGCCTATTTTAAAGTGAAAATTGGTGATCAAGATAAATCAGGGGCCCCCTCACAAAGTGTCCCGGGTGTGTTGAGGGTTTACGGATGTGGCCCAAAAGGGAACACGTGATAAACTTCCATTTGGCATATTTTGGGATTTGGCGAGCCCCCAAGAGATCATTCAAGTTACTTTTGTATAGAAAAAAAACGTCAGGATATAACAAGAAAACAAATGTAAAATAGAGTATCCTAGTTTACCATCAGCTATACGCCCAGTGCCTCATTCAGCCGAAATCCCAGTGCCAGTTTTCAATGAATTCCCCCTTTTTGGAAATACGGGAATACGAGTCTGGTGAAAATCAAAGTGACCCCAACGATAAGATTTAAAAAAAGGATGATTCTGTTCGTAATGGATTTGACCAAAATGAGTTGAATGATTTGCTACGAGATTTGGGAAAAAAAAAAAAGTTCAGACCCTTTTAGCATCAAGACTGCATCGAAAAAAATTTTGCTTGAAAAGGAACCAAGGTATCCCATTTTCGATCAAGAGAAAGTGGGTTTCACAATACTTTCGAAGTGATGATGGTTTTGTGTATTGCCATAACGAAATTTTGGTTTAATGGAAGAGTTGGGAATTTCACCCTTTTATAACGCAACTGAATGGCGACTGTTTATTGAAGCTCAAAGCGGAGTTTTGAAGTGTGTTCTCCTCCACAATGGAAATTTATGGGTTCAGTCCCAATAGGCCATTCAGTTCGTTTGAGTGAGGAATATGAAGACATAAAGAGGGGTCATTGATTTTTGCAATACCACATGCACCAATGGATCATTTTTTTGTTTGCCCTTTAAAAATGGTTAGCTTCCTTTTTGGCCAGCAACGCGGATATCCCAAAGAAATCCCCGTTTTTTGTGTATTTGGGAAGCAGAGCTGGGAGAAGCTTTTTAAAAGTCGAATTGGCTACCACGTTTCGCCCTTTAAAAACGTGGTGATCCAAGCATGTGTACATCAGCCACTTGTCGACAGAAAGAACATTATATTTCCACCTCTGCATAAAAAATTTGGGTCTCATGAAGCAATTCGTTAAAGCTTTGCCAATTGAAGGAGACTGTTTCAAGTATCTCATTTCGGCATTTCCTAGCCTGTCTTTTAAAAAAAGATAAAGGCCGGTGTTTTTGATGGTCCACAGATTCGGCAGCTTGTTAAAGAAGAACATTTCATCGGAACAATTTTAAAAAATTAAAAAAGAATGCTTGGTTGGCATTAAAAAACATTGTTAAAGACTATCTTGGAAATACACGAAAGAATTACCCCAAAAAATTGTCCAGCAACTTTTGGACAGCTTAAAACCGCGAGGTTGCAACATGAGCCCCAAAAGGCATTTTTTACATAGCCATCTTGCTAATTTCCCCGGGAAAGTCTCGGCGTAGTCAGTGATGAGCAGTGGGAGCGATTTCACCAGGTTTTGAAGGTCATGGAGGCACGGTATCAAGGTAGATGGGATGTACATATGATCCGACTATTTTTGGAGCATCAAGCGAGAATGTCCATAAAATTAAACATTCCAGAAAAAGCTAAAGCGAAAATTTTTGCCTTAATATGTAATTACCGTTCGATAAAAAAACAACTATTTGTATGAACACAGTTTAACTTGTAGTAACTATTATAGCCTTCGTATAAATAAAATTATTCTTTATAAACAGTATATTTGGTAAGCTTTTACTTTATTTTCCTTTATATGCACAATTTGTATGACTTTTGAGAGTATCCTGTAGCTTAAAAAGTTGACGTGATTGAAAAAAAACTGCGGTTTTTTTTGGATCCGATCCCAAGATTTGGGTTTGGGAAAAACAAATCACAGATTTAAGACAACGAAATTGCTGTTCCCCAGTGTAATAAACTGACCGAAATATACTCGAAGATGTGTGAATTGTTTAATATGGTGGACCATCAGGAGCAGGTAATGAAGAAACAAACAATGCTTATTGATACTTTGATCAACAAGATTGACTGTTTGGAATTATCGATTGATTCACTTAAACCCGGGAAAATGCAACGCTAGTGAATATAATAAAAAACGATCAACATTTTTCAATGTTAAACAAGAAGAAGAGCTCGCCTATAGCAAAAAAATAACACTTCAATTGTGACGCTGGACACGCAAAGTAAACGTACTCGTTTGCAGATAGTTAATAACGGAAATTCAGATACACCGCGTGCTGAAGGTTTTAAGAACAACAAAATACGCAAATCACTGGTAAGCGGGATAAATAAGAACACTGTAATAAAGGGAGCATGTAAGTACGAGCACTACTATATAGGCAATTTACAGTCCCTGGCCATATTACTTGAAACATGTCATAAATCTACCCTTTCACCTAGAAATTCCCATCCTATTACAGTGATATTCTTTTTCTTTGAATCCGATCGTTTATAGGGGGGCTAGAAATTTTATCAATAAATAAAAAAAACCAGAGAAATGATATTTAGGGAAAAGTAAAAAGTATATATAAATATTTCAGTTTTCAACTTACATTTAGCGAGTTCCCCAGTTTAAGAATGCATCGATATTCTTTTTAAAAATTTCGTCGAAGCTAAGTTGTGGAGTATCGTTAAGTGTTTTGTGTTGATATATCGTTATTGCAAAGGTAAAAAAGTTATTCTATTTTCTTAATAATTATTTGGGAAATTTTAAAAATTGAAATATTTGGGGGGTTTTGTAGAAAATTTGGGGGGAAAATTTAACAAAATGAACAAAAAACCGCTATACAAGCTCTTCTACAATCAAACAAACATTCACAACGAGAAATTTTCAAAATTACAGAAAAATATCTCCCCCCCCCTGTATCGCGTTTAGCCAGAAACTTAAACGAAGGAGCCAGCACATCGATACAAAGACAGGCAAAGTGCGGTCGGAAACGAAAAAATTCGGAAAGATTTTGACCGTGAAATTGTTCATCAGGCTTCGGGGCAATAGATTTGCTACAATTAAAAAGATTCAAAAAAATTTTCAAAGAAGAAATAGAGATTTCGAGCAGAACTGTCAGGCCCCGATTGCGCGAAAAACGCCTAATCGGCCGAAGACCTATAAGAAAAAACCGCGTTTGGGCAGAAAAAAAGAAACGCCTTTGTCTCAACTTTGCAAGAGAATATCGACATTTCACAGACGAGAATTGGAAAAAGGTGAATAACTTAACATAATTTTTACTGAATTAATGTTTGCATTATTTAATAGGGGTTTTTTTTGCCTTCGCTCTGTGTGTTAGTGCAGCGAGCACAATTTGTTCGTAGACGACCTGGCGAACGTCTCCCGAGTCCACGGCTCTTCGAACTGTAGCACACCCCCCGCAGATAATGATTTGGGGGGTGATTGGTGGAGGGCGAAAACCCCGGGCCCCTTTTTATTTTGAGAAGGTCAATGCGTCAAGGGAGTACATAAATGTGTTAAAAAAACGTTGTTACCCCTTTTTTTTGCCGGGCGTCGCATACCGACAGGGCGTATATTTATGCAAGATAAGTTCCCCGCCATGTGGCAAAAAGGGTTTAAGAAATTCTTTTAAGACAATCACATACCCCCTTTTTTACGTTGGCCCGGAAAATTACCGACCTCAATCCCCCTCGAGAACGTATAACCACCAAAAAAGTAAGGTATATGAAAGAGAAAACCCCAAAAAAAATATTAATGAAGAATATAAAGGATGTATGGGAGAACGATGAAGATATAAAAGAGACAATCATATCTTTTTCATTGAAAGTATGCCCCGAAGAATTAATGTTAAGGGGCTAAATATTAATTACTTATTTAATATTTACATATGTTACATATTTTTTCAATATATTTTTATAAACAAAAAATATAATACATGTATGGTTTATATTTTATTATGAAGAAACTACAAAATATTGAGTGTTTCAAGTAATTTGGCGAGGGGTTGTAGAACCGCAAACAAAAGTTGATGATTTGGTAAAATATTTGCGTAACAGTATTGAATCAGTTAAATGCGAGATGTTGAATTCTAGACAACCAGATTTGTATTCTTCTTTCAAAATGTATTGTTTGAAAATCTCTATTGATTCGCGAATCTTTTTTTATTGTAATAGTGAGGATTGCTAGATAAGATGCGGGTAGGGGTTAAATTGGATTTGGTGGCCAGTTTCCCGTCTATGCTCAGCCATGGGACCCCCCAACACACAACAACCGCGTACAACGCTCGTGCTCAATAACACGAGTGCCGACTGATCGCCTTGTTTCACCGATGTACACACTACCGCATGAACATGGAATCTGGCAGACACCAAGGGCTTCCAGATGATTGCGGTCTTTGATGGGAAAGTAGTCTGAGAGCTTGAAATTTAGTTTGAAGATGGTTTTTATGTTGTTCCTGAAGAGAATCTTGCTGATGCGATCGGTGACAACATGAATGTAGGGTAGATACGGGCTTTCGAAAAAATTAGGGTTAGATTGGGAGAGTTGCTGTGGCCGTATTTGATAACTCAAGTACTATTAAAGTTGGACAAACACATAAATATTCTACTTGAAGCAGAGATTTAATGAGACTTGTTAGTATAGAAACTAGCATCTATGAAAAATCGTCTATTTATACAGGTAAAAAGTTGGATAATAGATTGCCCGAATATCTCAGAGATATTGCAATGCAGCTTTGCAAAGAATTGATGAATAGTGGTTAGTGCTTGTTTCCCAGTACGATCATCAACAACTATACGTATTTGTACCTGCATAATATTGCGATAGCCTTTCATTGTTTGTAAATATGGATTCATCCCTATGGTTAATTTGCTCTTCTTTCATGAAAAGAGAATGGCAACGTACGTAGAACGAGGTTTGGAATGTAAATCACATAAAAAACCAAGCCTCCTCCTAAAAAAGAAACAAAAGATGTTACAAAAAATTACATAAAAATTAAGCAAAACTACAAAACAAGCAAGAATCAATCTGAGCTGGGTAACACCAAGCACTGGGCCAGGATGTTTTAATAATAATAATAATAATTTATTTTCAACAGATAGAACCCAAATATTGAAAATTTTACAAAAAATTGATGTATGCGAGTTTAAACATAAGGTACATGAGCATACAAGAAAAAAAAAACAATGCATTTCTGCAAAAGGAAGCATAATACATTTCAATGAATCAAAGTTGACATTACTAGAAATAGCATTATAATTTAAACACATAATAATCATGGGCGATACGTTCCCTTCGAATGTGAATAAATATCTCAGGCATTTCCCTAGATTAGAATATAGAACGTCTAGTATCTAATCAACACTTTCGTCTTCTTTGGGCTAAGTACGTTTCCTCATGGAAGCTGCCAAGATCTATGCAATTACGATACAATTTGCCACGTGTGCAAGGTACAGTAAACGAATGTATAAAAGAGGAGTTGAGAAATAAGAAAATCTGCTTATGTGTGGATGAAACAACTGATGCTCAGAAACACAGCGTCATTCATGTTGTAGCGCGTCCTTTAAAACGTGATGGTCCACCAGCTTCATTGTTGTTATCCAGTAAAAGGATTCAGAAAACTAATGCAGAAACCGTTGTCAAGATAATAAAAGATTCGTTGAGTAACACAGGAACCCAAGTCACAATGTCCGTTACTGACGGAGCCGCAACAATGCTGAGAGTTGGTAGGATGTTGAAAATATGCTTTCCGACTCTTCTTCACATAACATGCGTCATACACGCACGTCACCTCGTCGCAGAAACCATTCGAAAGAAGTATCCGATGGTGTATAAGTTAATAGCATCTACCAAAAAAGTGTTCGTCAAATTTCCCAAACCCATCCGTGTATTCGAACAATTGTGTCCGAAATTACCACCACCACCTCAGCCTGTAATAACGCGATGGGGATCATGGGTCCAGGCGGTATCTTACTATCAGAAATACTTTTCACAAGTGAAAAATGTCATCTTGAAACTTGATTCAAATGATTCTGCAGCAGTTCGAGATAGTCAGCAATTTTTTTCCAATTTCGGACGTTCAACAACAAATAGATGAAATCTCCATGAACTATTCTGAAGTTGCACAAGCTATTGAGCAATTAGAAAACAATCACTTATCTGCACGAGACATCTCCACGAGATTAAATTGCATAAACAATTTACAAGCCGCTCTAGAAAACTTGACGAACACTATAGGAGTCGATGTTGCTCAAAAATTTGGTACAATTTTAACGAAAAATCCCGATTTACAAAAGGTTCGGTCTATAACTGAAAATCAAGAGTGCCCCAGATGAGGAAAAGGAATATCTGACAATTGCAAATCTTACTTCCCTGGATGTCGAACGATCAGTTTCGAAGTATACGACAACGTATTCACAACACTGTCGACGGCTGAATGAATCGACAATGGAAGCGTTGCCGATGTTGCAATTCTGCGCAGCTTACCAGGGCGGTTGCCAATTGCCACAGTGGACATCAAGACGACAGGAAGAGGTAACAATATTATTTTTCACTAATATTCTATATTACGTAGCTACTTTTATGCGGTGCGCCACTGCCGGTACCACCTTTTTAACAAACTCTTATTATAATTTATAGTAATTTTATTACCTTTTCTGTTTTTACCATTTACTTGATTTACAATAGCCCACAGAGCTTTGCGGCTTGAGAGATCAAACAATCATAATATTGTCTTTTTTCAGCTCTTACTTTGGTATTTACAATTCTTTTACGGTTTTTATATGACAAACAACAGAGAGTATCGGCACACTCCTCACCACACAAAATGTTATTAATTAATTCGGAACAGCTGTTTCAAAGGCTCACTGGGCCCCCATTTTCAACCGGGTTACCGAATAAATCTGAACGAAAAAACTAAAAACTTTTACTTTAATTCTACCATGCATGTCTATCCCTCCTCTCGAAGAAAAATAAGGGTATATATGTACAAATGTGTCTAAAAATCCATAAACCAGGAAAGTCCATGAGACCAATAGTTTCAGGTATAGACTCACCTACGTACAAACTGTCCAAATGGCTAGTAAACGAATACAAAAATTTACCCATCAAAGTAGACAGCCTAGAAGTAGAAAATTCACTAGATTTTGTAAATAAGGTCAATAATATTGAATTAGAAGAAGGGAAATTTTAGTATCGTTTGATGTTTGTTCACTCTTCCCCAGCGTACCAATCCCAGAAACCATAGAATATTTAGTTGAACTCTTAAAACTTAACGACATTGACGACGTCAAAATCGCGGAATACAAAAGACTAACTTCTCTGTGCATGAACCAAAACCGTTTTCAAATAGGGAGCAAATATTATGAACAATTGGAGGGTACGGCGATGGGTAATCCACTGTCCCCGTTCATAGCCAACTTGTTTATGAGTAAATTTGAAACGTGTTTGAAAAAGGATACCGCGTATTTCCCTAGAATTTGGCTTAGATATGTAGATGATATTTTCGCGGTTTTTGACACTAAGAAAAGTAACATCCCGGATTTCCTCGCGACACTCAACTCAAAATTCGGATCCATTAAATTTACAGTAGAAGAAGAAGTGAACAATCAACTCCCATTTCTAGATAGCCTAGTAATTAGAAACAATAATAAAGTAGAAATAGACATCTATAGAAAAGAAACAAGCACTAATAGATTCATATGACCGATTCGAACCACTGCGAAAAACATAAAATGGCCGCGATTAGTTTCTTAATTAATAGACTAGTAAAAATTTCCCTTAAACCAAAATAGGTGAAGAGCTTAAATTCATAAAAAATGTGGCTATTTATAATGGTTACTCGTCTATAGATGCCCGCCCGCATCCTTAAGAAAGTCCAATATAGGCATTATGAAAAGAAAATTCTACGACCTTGATACCAGTAGAAACGCGCGACAAGAAATTTGTGAAACCCCCCTTCCATAGAATATCGAGAGGAGTCAGTAAATTTTTTGGGGGGACAAACGAACGTATTTTTAATTCACGAAATACATTTAAAAGAACCTTTTTGGGTAATCCAAAAGAAAAAACCGGACATAAAAGAAAGGTCGGGAATTTATAAAATTGCATGCAACGACTGTGATAAAGCCCATTGGCCCAAACGAAACGAGCGATAGGTATTAGATTTAATGAACACATGAGATGCTAAAAGATTCGGTCGAACGGGGAGCGTCAAGTGTGGCTGACCATATGAATAACACAGGACATGTAATCAAATTGGAAAATCTCAAATTAATTAAAAACCTTCACCTCGGGAATTGGACGCATTTGAGACAATGTATCTTAAGAAAGAGATGCAACATTCGCAGGTCATGAACAAGGATAATGCTCCACTTCATTTCTCTTGCTTGTTTGATTTATTAGGGAAAAAGCCTTTCAGTTTACACTTGACAAAGGAAGTCTCGGTGTTCTGCAATTTATGTTTGATTTGTTTAGTATCCTTAGAGTGCGTAGATAGAGAATTAGCGGGAAGTAACCTTCCTTTCGTCTCGCTTTTTTCCCTACGAGGGGGGATAAAACCCTTGGCCGTTTCATATATACCCAGCTTTGGGGATTAAGCGATAGAAAAGTAGGTATTTGGAAATAGATATACACAGTTACATTTTTAAGAAAATTTGTTTTATATACCCTTTTTTTTTCTTGAGAGGGGGGGATAGACATGCATGGTAGAATTAAAGTAAAAGTTTTTAGTTTTTTCGTTCAGATTTATTCGGTAACCCGGTTGAAAATGGGGGCCCAGTGAGCCTTTGAAAAAGCTGTTCCGAATTAATTAATAACATTTTGTGTGGTGAGGAGTGTGCCGATACTCTCTGTTGTTTGTCATACTACCCCACAGTCCTTGCTATCATTATTGGTTTTTATATTTTTAATTTAAATATTCACTACCTATATTTTTTCGTAACCAATTAAGTTACTTTAGATTTTGCAATTCTAGACTTTAATTCTAATGAGAAATCAATCTTCTCATCCTACTAACGAGTTGTTGGTACTTCTTCTCAAGATCTTTTACAATCAAGATCATTCTGAAGTGAAGAACAGTTACTTCTGCTGCTTATTCTGTTAACGATGTCATTTATAAAGCTTAGGAATAGACCGAGTCCAAAATTAGATCCCTGAATCATGCCCCAAGGTGACGGGTACATATTGAAAGTAGTGCCATGGTATTCCACATATTGAAGGAAACAAGCATCGTACTTCCCTCTACAAAAATGCTTGAATTAGCAAATACAGTATTTAAAAAAGTACAGCACTGAATACTGACAAGTAACGATAGAAATATCAAGTACAAAGTATTCATTGTGGTCCTTAAAGTGTTGAACACTACTTTTAACGTCTAAATATCTTTAAGGGGAAAATTTAAAAAAAACGCTGGGCAACTTTTTGGATATCCCTTTCCCCAATGCGACCTTCAACAAGTATATGTACTTGTACCTACATAATATTGCATTATTCTTTTATTGTTTGTAAATATAAATCCATCCTTATGGCTACAGCAGTGCATGGTCTCAGGACGAAGGTTATTATTAATGCATTTATTAACAAGAGTGTTAACATACTCGAAACGATAGAAGAATGTTATCTCCACACAGAAACTGGTTACAATCGATAGTAAGAGGCATATCGATAGCATTATTTTGTTCCGTAACCTTAGTAGCAAAGTTTTAAAACTAACATCATTTTTTCAGCTTGTAGTTAGAGTAACAATTAACTCCGTTTCATCAAATAAAAAACTATGATTGGGTTGATGATAGAGACACCTCTATCTTCTTACAACTTACTGGTAGGCATAAATTTGTAAACTAAAAAGGTTTGGTTAAGGAAAAATTCATTATATTTCTAAAATATTTCTAAAACCGTGAAATTAAAACCCCGGGTGAAAATTACTTCTAATTCTAAGTAAGAACATACAAAATAGAATTAATAAAGATTGCATCCGCTCACCTTAAAAGAAAACTCTAACACAACCTTCCAACTATTTCAAACTTTTTTTGAAGACCCTCAGTGTTGGATTAAAAAGAGGGAAAATTTCCCCGACTTGCAAAAAAATTTAGATTCCCAAAAATTATGTTTTTTTATATAAATCATTAATTAGTTTTAGTAATGGGGAAAAATAAGGGGTTTTTTAAAAAAAATTTCTATTTCTTTTTTAAAAAAAAAACACTAAATTGTACAAAATGTAATAGTTAAATACACACACAAATGGAGGCAATTGGGTGTTGGGGACTTCCACAAAAAAAAAAGTATTTTTTTCGGAATCTGTATCGGTGTCATCTTTTAACGTATACAGTAAATGAAGTTAATTAAGTTTTTCTATAAGATACGAATTAATTTTAAAATCATAACGATTGCCGCTATGTGAAACTAAACTTTTTGTGAGTGGTAATCCTTCCGTGTCGCTCTTAAGTCTATTCCTTGTCCCCATTTTCCCCGGGTTGATTTGGAGTAATTTCACAAAACCTGGGTTACCGTAAACATAGTAAATTAAATAGGAATGTACTTAAGTTAGGAAATTTATTTTCAGTAACATCACACCCATCGCTCATCATTTTTTTACATCGGCTATTAAATAGAAAAATTAACATGATATTATAATATTCATAACATCGTAATTCAGATTATTAATTATAAATGGCGTTGAAATAGAATGATATTTACAATGACCTTTGCTAAATATAAGTTTCAAGAAATGTTCGCCCTATAATGGACTAATTTTCTTTTGAATATTGAAAATTCTCAGATTTTATGTAAAATCGTGAAATTACACGATTTATCATGAAGTCTGGCATCACTGGACGTATAGCAAGCGTAAATGTCAAGAGGGTACAGCCAATTGAGAAAGTATCGGGTACCGAGAATTCCTCACACCTCGAATCGCCGCCCCGGTCAAATTGACTGGTGATTAAAACTCAATTTTGTTTCGACTGTTTTTATTAATTAACATAATTTGTTTGCATAAAAGTGTATATTTATTCACAAAATATAAAAATAACTTCTAACTTAACTTTGGTATTTTAAATATCGTTACAATTTTTGCAATGTCACTTTAAATCCACATTTTCCACATATGTTCTTGTTACAGTTTTTATATCTATCGCAAGTCTTATTTTCACATTTCTTTTCTTGACATGTACGTCTTTTGCGAGATTGCTTATCTGTCTTTGATCCGGCTTATAAGTTCTTGTTGCATTTTTGATTCGATGTTCCCTCCTGAGGATCTTCTTCGTTATTGGATTGTTGCGAGAGTTCTTCTGCCAATTACAGAATGAAATCGCGACGTTTTATTTTTTTGCCAGTGATGTCTTTGTATACAACAAACGCATTGATTGCAGCAAGATCTAATATATTATAAAAAACATGGACTGGCCATCCTCTTGAGGGTGCCTTCACGCTGTATTTGCGGGCCATTTGATCTACTACGTCAACGCCATAGTTTGTGCTATTGTAGTATAAAATTGTTTCTGGCTTTTTCTTTGTACCAGCATCAATCGAAGCTGTTGGATGTTGCGTACTTAGAAGGGGAACATTTTTGTTTATTTTGGCTTGATACACTGTCAAAGTGCAAACGTTTTCTTTACTTGTGAATAAAACAGTTTCATATGTAAAAGTATACCCAGGAAAAGATGAAAATTTTGGCGACAAGGAAAATTCTCATACTGAGAAAGTTAAGTCTAATGAAAGATCTAAATGCTGGTCGAACCTTATATGGGGATAATTTTTATTCCGGAGTAAATTTGGCGAAAACGCTTCAGATTAACAAAACGCACTACTGGGGAATGTTACGAATTAACAGAAGGGGCGTTCCTAAAGATTTTGTCAATAGGAAATTAAAAAAAGGGCAGGTGATTGGCTTTCATAACAAAAGCGGCATAAAAATAATAATATGGCAAGATAAGCGACCTGTGACGATGATATCAAACAAAAATGATGCGATACTGGCAAAAAGGGCCGGAAGGGAGATTCCATTTTGAAGCTGAAGTACGTGCTGGACTATAATAAAGCCTAAAAGGGGGTTGACATAAGCGACCAAATGTCGTCTTACTATACTACGTTACTGAAAGGTTTAAAATGGTATCGCAAAGTTGCATTTGAACTAATACTTGGTGCAGCTGTAGTAAACTCCCATATCATATATCATGAAGTGCACAAACATGAGAAGAAATTTAATATGGTAAGTTTTAGAACGCAGTTGGCAAGGGAATTATTAGAGACGGTGGAGGAAGAACAGCCTGTGATATGTTATCGAAATTATTTGTCCGAGAGCGATAGATTGTTGATGTATATATGTACAAATAAAAGTATATAACACTAATATTCGTTATATGATTAAATACTGTCTCACCCACCTACTTTACCTGTTTTACCTGCTATCCTCTATCCACTATCACGTTCTTGAAAATCACGTACTGCTTAAAAGGTAATATTAAAAAAAATGCTTAGTCTTAATAATAAAACACATTTTTTTATAATATTTTATTTTTTCAATTCAATAATTAATTGGTCTTCATTATGTAACAGTAAAAGTTCCTTACTCCTTATATGGATAATATCGATACTGACTCGTGTGACCGCGTAAATCGATATCGCGATCGAACCAGTAGGTTCGACGCGTGCAGCTCCAAGATTCCTTTATAGGACAATGTTCTCCACAGAACTTACATCTAATCCACTCCGTATCATCCAAATAAACCATTTTCAAAGTCCGGCCGCATTTAGTGCATTGCCATCTGTCGATTTTGTCTATTATTCGGTTTGGTGTCACTAATTGACGAGATCGCGTCCAAAAGGCGGAAGTGCTGATAAGCTTACCGAAATTTACGTTGTTAGAGAGAGCGATGGACTGCTGCCGATACGTACTTTCTTACTACTGACTGGTAACGCAATAATGGTCAAACCTCTCGCCAGTCGCAAATGCATACCAGACAAAATAAACGAAATCTGCCGCAGTGAATGTGTTAATGTCTACACTCAGCGAAATTTCTATAGTTCCACATAATTTTGTAGTTCCTCTATAAACATTTAGCAACGGTATGAGTTAGGAATTACCTTAAATTACATTTCTGAACGTAAAGAAATAGCAGAGACATTATTTTGTCAATTCTTGACTCCAGACATCAACAGCGTTTTAGTCTCAATATCTGGCTAGGCATTTTAGGAGATCAGTTATTAGGACCGGTTGTTTTGCCACAACGTTTAACAGGTCCTGTATACCTTAACTTTCTGGTAAACACGTTGCCCGAACTTTTGGAAGAGACCCAGGTTACGGAAACAATCAGAAATAACTAGAGGGGGCCCAAAGGCCCACGCCCCATTCCAATCAGGCTGCCGGGCGCATATATGTATGTAAACATAGGTAATTTAAATATGAAATTAAAGGACGGGGACCAAAACCACTGTCTATTACGTCTGAAGACGCGCAAATATACACCTGCAGTTTGGGTGTTCGTTTATAAATAGGGCGTTGTTCACAGGGGGCCCCTAAAAAAAAAAGTTCATTCATCGACGGCTACGAACTAACAGCCCCTTATTCATTTACGGATGACGCGCTCTATTCATCAACAAATGACGAGTCTGCAGATGTTACGTTTGCACCACTTCGTGGCATACTAAAACGAGCGTCGGTGTGCTCGCTTTAGTGATTATGTCTAACGTAACTATTAAAAATAAACGGCCATTACCTACGAAAGTTAATAAATTTTTAGTGAATTTGTGGATTTACATACAATGGGAGTACAATTTTCTGTAAAGTTTGAAAAAAAGAAACTACTGTGCTGGAGCAAACGTGATTGTGAAAGACATATAAATAGCGAACACCACAGAAATAAAAGAAATGGTGTGTCACAACAACGTCAATTTCAATTAGAATTGTTTTTAACGTTTATGGTATGTGGTCTACCACTTCGTATACTTGAAAAAAAAGTTTTGAAAATTCGGGGGTACATACAATACCGAGTGGATACTACCATCTCGGACAGCGTTACGGAGAGATATTCCACGAATACGTGAGGACATTGAAAATCGAATTAAAGCCGAATTAAAGATAAACAGCTGTGGGTTTTCTTGATGAGACGACAGATTGCAAAAAAAAACTATTTTGAATATAATATGCGCGTATTAGATCCTATTAAACCAAATTTTGCAATTCTATTAGCCAGCGAAGATTAAAACAGTGTACTAGTAAAGCAATTACGGCCGTAGTTCTCGAAACGTTACAAAAATTTCAAGGTCAACCAGTCAACTGTTGTTGTTCGAGCGATGGTGCAGCAACAATTTTAGTGTAGGCCGTTCCCTTAAAGAAAAGGGGAAGGACTTTTTCATGTTACGGGAAAGTCCATGCTTTACATCTTGTGGCACAAACTATTCGAGAGTGTTACCCGGGGGTGGATGCATTAATAGCAAAAACAAAAAAAGTGTTTCTCAAAAGTCCTAAGAGGACTAGGGCATTCCGAGGTTATGCCCTGGTATTCGAGAACCACCACAGCCCATTCTTACGCGTTGGGGAACGTGGTTAAAAGCCGCTTTTTTTATAATGAACATTTTCAAGAAGTCAAATCCGTTATTTTGCAATTCGTCCCTGCCGAAGCTAGAGCTATTAGGATGAGCCAGAAGGGATTTCTCGATATTTCTGTTGAAACACATCTAAAGAATATTAGCAACAATTAAAAAGGGTTAGTAGACGCGATAGAAAATTTGCAAAATTCTGGATTGTCGTTGGTAGAATCAGTGCAAGTCGTGGGCAAGTTAGTACATTGTTACACAGTATAAACGATGCAACAAGGGACGAGTTTTAGCTAAGTTCGATAGTTTTTTAAAAAAAGAATCCGACTACCGAGATTAAGACAAATGGGATGGGGCATCTGCAGATTCCTTGACTAAGCTAAAGATTATTTTAATTACGCCTGTTTATTCGGTAGACGTGGAACGGTCGTTTTCGAAATATAAGAACTTTTTTTTCGTCTCGGCGAACATCCTTCACCGAGGCAAATGTGGAAACTTATCTGATGGTGCAACTTTTTAAACAAGCCTATCCGCATTATTAAGAAGGATAGAATTTATTTATTATATCTTTATTTACAGTTACATTATTAAGTACAACAGAATAAAAAAAGCGTTCAGTTTCTCAGTTATTTCCCTTATTACATCCCATTTACAACGCATACCGTTTTCAATCAAATAAAAAATCATAATGAAAATAAAAACACCTCAGCGTGTACATATATATATATATATATTTAATTTCGAAATATCACATATCTGCTGTGACTCACATATACGCTATTTACAATAAGCGGCCGTTGCGCCTGATTCCGATTCTGTTGGATGGCGCAATTTGGCCCGCTCTAGAAATAACTAATGTTTTGTCGACAATTATGATTCTAATTATGTCAGTAACCAGTAATCTTGGCTTAATTCGTCTAAAAAACAGAATAGTAAATTTAATGGGGTTAATCAAAAGAGAATTACGCCAAGATTTTGAAAATATAGACGAAAGATCAGCATTGATATTAGAAACTACCTCAACAATACCGGGTGCGAAAGAATAAATCAACTGGATGTCATCACCGTACATATGGAATTTACTAAACCTGAAACATTTTATAATATTAGAACTGTATATGGTGTATAGAGTGGTCCCAGTATACTCCCTTGTAGGACACCAGACTTTATGCTGAGGGGGATCGACGAGGATCCCTCATTAGCCATTTGCTGGGCGCGGTTACTCAAATAAGAGTGAAGAACGTTAATAGTAGTTTCTGTAAAGCCTATTGGCAAATATGCCATAAAGTAGATAGAAGAAGTGTATGATTAAAGTGTCAGAGAGACATCAACAGCTTTTCAGTCTCAATATCTGGAGGAGATCAGTTATTAGGACCGGTTGTGTTGCCACGTTTAACAGGTCCTGCACACCTTAACTTTCTGGTAAACACCTTGCCCGAACTTTTGGAAGATGTCCCTCGAAATTGGAGATTGAATGTTTGGTTTATGCAAGATGGGGTACCGCCGCATTTTACGCTTGTTGTTAGGGAGCACCTGAACGAAACGTTTCATAGGAGATGGATAGGTTGAGGGGGTCCCATTCCATGGCCTGCTAGGTCTCCCGACCTAAATCCCTTAGATTTTTGTATTTGGGCTTACTTGAAAAGTTTAGTGTACGAAACACCAGTAAATAATCTTGCCGAGTCGCGACAGCGAATTGAACAATGTTGTCAAACAATTCGAGCAAAACCGGGCTTCTTGGAAAGGGTGCGGAGTACCTTCTTAAGAAGATGTACATCCTGTGTTGAAATGGAAGGAGGACATTTCGTGTTCTGTAACGCTAAATGCTAAAAAATGCAAAAAAAACCCATATTCATTAGGGCTTTTTTACTTGTTTTTGATCGTAATATATGCCCCTTAAATATTTAACGTTTTTTTTAACACCCTGTATATATTATCGAAGTATACATATCAGTTTATAAAAATACCGAGGTAAATTGTTATCCAAGGAGGAAAAAAGAAAAATAAATTGTTATAAAGAGGTAAGGTTTTCAAACCGAGCCATAGCTAAGAAAATAGGACAATCCCATCATCTCATCAACAATTTTATAAAGTTGGGCAATTCCTACGGCAAAAATCGAGCTAAGGGGTGTAATCAAAAACTAACTCGAAGGCAGAGCTCATCGATATTTCGGTTAGCCTCTTCTGGTAATGTAACCGCGCAACAAATAAAATGTAATCTAAATTTACCAGTAACAAACAGACATGTACAACAAATTTTATCCGGCAGTAAATGTTTTCGATGGCTAAGAAAGGTTTCGAAACCACCCTTAAAAGAGACACATAAACAGGCAAGACTGAAATTTGCGCAAGATCATACGACATAGGATCATGAGTGGAACAACGTCAAATTTTCTGGCGAGAAGAAATTTAACTTAGACGGGCCTGATGGTTTCAAATATTATTGGCACGATTTACGCAAGAACACTGAAGTTGAGATGAGCCGAAATTTTGGTAGCGGTAGTGAAATGGTTTGGGCGGCTTTTACCCTTAACACTTTAACTGCCACTCCGATTTGGAGCAAGAAATTTACTGGGTCACGTGGGCAAAAATATTTTTACTTTAAACACTTTATTTGTATTTGTTTTAAGTAAAAGTCATAAAATAAAATGTGTTTTTTTGTTTTTTTTTTGTAAAAAATACCTTGTCCACATATGGTACACAAGGCTTAGCATTGCGATATTTTTACTAATGCCTAGTCACTGGCCATGCGTACAATAAATGGACACTCAAGGACAGATGACGTCGAATATATTTCGAGGGGGAGCGTACGCAGGAAAGCGAAGTGAAGGTTTTAGTTTGTTGCGTACTGTTGAAGGCAAGTATACAGTCGGATTTGCGACTCAAAACCGTTATTATGGCGCGCAATAAAGAGTTCTAAGTTGTTTTGAGTTGCAATTAGAGGTGGAAAAAGCAGCCGATGAGATATATAATTATGTAAACATGAGTGATGATTTGTGTGATTATTCAAATTCAGATGTGGACCCTACGTATGAACAAACAGATGCCACGTGCTCGAGTGAATCTGATAACGAACCGTTAGCGAAAAAACAGAAAATTTCCATGAAAGGTTTGTTTACCAAAAACTGAATAAAATATTAGTTTGCCCAACTATTTTTTTTATTTTAGGAAAAAAAAAAACTACCAAAAGATATACATAACAATAATACAGCATCTGCAGGTCCGTCTTGTGAACAGTTACCTAAAGCAATGGACGATGAATCAGATAGCTCTTTGACACAGGATAGTGATTTATTGACAGATACAGCCCAGCCAGAAGAAAACGCCTTTCAAGACTCAGATTGGGGGCCAGTTACAGGAAATTTTTCAATTTTTGAACTTCCTTACAATCTTGGCATTCCTGGAGATTTAAAAAACGAAATGGCAGGTAAAAATGAATTGTCATTCTTTGAAATGTTTGTCTCTGAAGATGTTATAAATATGATTGTGACTCAAACAAATATGTACGCAGAGCAACAAATTCTTAGTGGAATAGTTAACGAAACAATTACTAAAGATTCACGTTTAAATTCATGGAAAGAGACTAACTACAGTGAAATTCGTACATTCATAGCGTTTCTTATTTGGATGGGATTCGACTCAAAGCCATCATTACCTGATTATTGGCGCAGAATTTCATTATATAAAAGTGAGTTTCTAATTATATGTCCAGAAATCGATTCGAATTGCTCTTACGAATGTTTCACTTAGCCAACAATGACGAGTGTCCTAAAAAATGATGATTTCATAAGGTTCAAAGTCTTGTCGATAAAATGAACGCTAATTTTCATCGTTGTATGGTTCCAGAGTCATCTGTCTGTATTGATGAGACGATGATCCCGTTTAGAGGCAAGCTATCCTTTAGACAATAAAAAAAGGAAAAGTCACAAATTTGGCATAAAATTTTTTAAAGTTTGTTTGCCGGGGGGCTTTCAAAATAAAATAAAAATATATTGCGGTAAAGAAAAAAATAATGGACAACCGGTTGCAGAAAGGGTAGTTATGGAAATGATTAAACCCCTTTACTGGATGAAGGAAGAACACTTGTAACGGATAACGGGGTTACATCAGTAAACTTAGCTGAAACTTTACAAAAATAGATCCACTCATCTTATAGGAACATTGCGCAAAAAACGAAAAAATCTCCCCAAAGATGTCGTGGGAGCCAAACTCAAGAAGGGGGAGATCGTCGCCAAACAAAATAATAATAAAGTGGTAGTTATGAAATGGCAAGACAAAAAAAGAGGTGCTTTTTTTGTCGACAAAACATAAAGATAATATGATAGAGGTAACGCACCGAGAAGGCCCTAAAAAAAAAAAGCCGCGATTATCGAGTATAATAATGTTAAATCATTTGTGGACACGTCAGATCAGATGACAGCTTACTCTTTAAAACATTACGAAAGTCCGTCAAATGGTACAGGAAAGTGGCATTTGAGTTGATAACTGGCACTTCAGTGGGAAATTCTTTGATTATTTTTTAAATTCCCAAACAACCAAAGGGGAAAAAGTCAGTTACAAAATTCAAAGAGAATGTGTGCCTGCAACTTCTACAGACCAATAACCCACCCCCCTTTCCCGTACAAGTTCAACAAAAACATGAGCTTGCTCAAAATCCTCTAAACAAAAAAGGCAGATGCACGATTTGTTATAGAAAAAACTCCGAACTACACGGTAGAAATTATGCTGTTAAGAACACAAAACGGGTCACTTATGTATGTAATGGATGTGAAAAAAAACCCATTTATTTTTTTAGAATGTTTTTTTGTCAACCATGTTTTTTTACAAAGAAAATCTGAAAAAAATATATAATCGATAATAAGAGACGCTTTTAGTTACTTTTCTATAAAAAAAATACGTTATTTTTGCTTATATACTCTGTATTTTCACAAAAAAAAATTTAAAAAAAAAATGTTTATTTTCCCAATTTATTGTATTATTCGCCATGCCTCTAAAAATTAAAAAAAAATTTAGGCCAATTTTTTATAGTATAGTGCCACGCCAGACCCATCGATATTCCCACTTAAATACACGACAGATGTGTACCAGCCACGTACACATGGCCGAGATCTTTTAATACCTGTGTCCAATATGGGTACACATGGCAGAGAATTAAAATTTCCTGTGTCCATATATGGTACACATGGCAGTTAAAGTGTTAAATACAACTTCTGAAAATGGTTCTGATAGACTTTGGTGAACAATTGCCGACGCAAGACTGGATATATAAGCAAAGGAGTGGTTTCATCAAAAGGAAATCAATTTATTACAATGGCCTGCTCGCTCGCCCGATCTGAACCCCATCGAAAATCTTTGGGAAATATTCGCAAGAGAGGTATATGCCAAAAAAATAAACAATACGATAGCGTCAAAGAAAATTTAAAAACTGCGATAACGAGATGTTGGAATGATATTCCTATTTCAACATTGACCAAATTGATAGACAGTATGAAGACCCGGGGGTTTGAAGTTTTTGGAATAAAGGGTCTAACACTCACTACTAAATTTAGAAATTTTTTATGTATTTATTTAATTTATTAATTTTGTGTTAATGGACCTATAGAAATTTCGCCGTTTTGAGTTACCATTATCGTAAATATTCTCTGTATAAAATGTAATACATTTTTTAATGTTATTTTCTCTTGCATTTGTGTTTCTTTGTAGTTCAGCATTAACTTCGATGCATAATTTGCCGAAGATATTAAGAGAACCAAATATTCTGCTCAAACGTTCATATGGAACTATAGAAATTTCGCTGAGTGTATTCAGTCGATCTTTCGCACAAAACGACTTTTTACAAACTTAGCAAGTAAAAGGCTTTTCACCGGTATGTGTTTTAATATGACTCGTCAGGTTACCCTTCTGAGAAAAAGATTTTTTACATACTTCGCAAGTAAACGGCTTTTCACCGGTGTGTATCCTAGTATGAATGGCCACGTCACCTTTCCGAGAAAATGATTTTTTACAAATCTCGCAAGTAAAAGGCTTTTCACCGCTGTGTATTTTAATATGAGACGTCAATTTATACTTCAGAGGAAATGACTTTTCACATATCTCGCAACTAAAAGGCCTTTCACCGGTGTGTTTTCTAATATGATTTGTCAGTTGATATTTCTCAGAAAATGACCTTTTACACATCTCGCAAGTATAAGGCCTTTCACCGGTGTGCGTTCTAATATGGCTCGCCAGTCCATTCTTCTTAAAAAACGATTTTCTACAAATTTCGCATGTAAAAGGCTTTCCAGCGACGTGTCTTTTAGTATGAGCCGTCAGTGCACTCTTCCCAAAAAATGATTTTTTACAAATCTCGCAAGTAAAAGGCTTTTCGCCGGTGTGTATTCTAATATGACTCGTCAGTTCATTCTTCCGAGAAAATGATTTTTTACAAATCTCGCAAGTAAAAGGTTTTTCACCGGTGTGTATTTTAATATGACTCGACAATTGATATTTCTCAAAAAATGACCTCTTACATATCTCGCAAGTATAAGGCCTTTCACCGGTGTGCGTTCTAATATGACTCGCCAGTCCATTCTTCTTAAAAAACGATTTTTTACAAATTTCGCAAGTAAAAGGCTTTCCAGCGACGTGTCTTGTAATATGAGCCGTCAGTGAACTCTTCCCAAAAAATGATTTCTTACAAATCTCGCAAGTAAAAGGCTTTTCACCGGTATGTATTCTAATATGATTCGTCAATTCATTCTTCCGAGAAAATGGTTTTTTACAAATCTCGCAAGTAAAAGGCTTTTCACCGGTGTGTATTTTAATATGACTCGCCAGTTTAGATTTCTCATAAAAAGACCTTTTACATATCTCACAAGTAAAAGGCCTTACGCCGGTGTGTATTTTAATATGAGTCGTCAGTCTACTTTTCTCAGAAAACGACTTTTTACATATCCCGCAAGTAAAAGGCTTTTCACCAGTGTGCGTTCGAATATGACTCGTCAGTTCGTTCTTCCGAGAAAATGACTTTTTACAAATTTCGCAAGTAAAAGGCTTTTCAGCGGCGTGTCTTTTAATATGACCCACCAGTTCTTTCTTCCGAGAAAATGATTTCTTACAAATCTCGCAAGTGGGCTGTTCACCGGTATGTATTCTAAAATGAATCGTCAGTTTATATTTCTCAGAAAATGACATTTTACATATCTCGCAACTAAAAGGCCTTTCACCGGTGTGTATTCTAATGTGATTCGTGAGTACACACTTCCGAGAAAATGACAGTTTACAGACTTCGCAAGTAAAAGGTCTTTCACCGGTATGTATTTTCTCATGACGCCTCAGTCCACTCTTCTCAGAAAATGACTTTTTACATATCTCGCAACTAAACGGCCTTTCACCGGTGTGTATTTTAATATGAGTGGCCAGTTTACTCTTCTGGGAAAATGATTTTTTACAAACTTCGCACGTAAAGGGCTTTCCACCAGTGTGCTTATTAATATGTCTCCTCAGATCAATTTTGCGACGATACGCCCATCCACAATAACTACATAAGTGAACTTTCCTGGTGAAATGTACGCTCCTAAAATGTTGATATAGTTTGCTTTTCCCTTCGAATGATTTTCCACATTGCACACAAACAACAATCTTGTCGAGCATATAAGAGACCTTGTGAGCTTTTAATTCATGTTCGTATTTAAAGCTTTTATCGCTTTGCTCGTTCAAATTTTCAACTTTAATATTTTCCAGTAAGACACATTGTGCTACGACGTCGTCGCTTATCAAAGATATTCCTGCTTTTGAATCAAGAAAATCTTCTGTTTGAACTTTACAATCTTCTAATTTAATGTCTACGTCACTATTATATTTTTCACAGTTCACAGTACCACCAATATCTTTGTTTGACTGCTCATCCAAATTTTCTACTTTAATATGTTCCAATGGGACATTTTGTGCTACAGCGTCGTCGCTTATCAAAGATATTCCTGCTTTTGAATCAAGAAAATCTCCCGTTTGAACTATACAATTCTCTAATTTAATGTCTGTCTCACTACTATATTCTTCAAAGATATTATTGGAGTGTTCATGGTACTCATCATATACTGTAGCCATTTTTGCGAGCGCATCTGCAGGATTTCGTTTGTTGAGATAATAGAATATAACCCAAAATTAGTTCTATTTCTTCCTCTTCAACTACATTAATTTGCTTTTCTTTCCTCCAAAGGGAATGGCAACGTATGCGGAATTAGGCCAGGAATGTAAATCACATTAAAAAACTTCCTCCTAAAAAAGAAACAAAACTCGTTACAAAAAATTACAAAACAAGCAAGAATCAATCTGAGCGCTGGGTAATACCAATCACCAAGCACTGGGCCAAGGTGCTTTAAGAAAACAAGTAGAAACATAAAATACTTCCATTTATAAAAGTGATTGAATTACCAAATACAGTATTTAAAAAAGTAAAGCCGGGATACCGATCAGTAGGGAGCGAACCGACGCACGTAGGGGTATTTGACCTAAAAAGCTGGCCAAAATTCAAATTCCTCAATGTCATTGTTTGCCAGAATCAGGATTTGCAATTTGATGGAATGGTATATATCGGACGACGACCCAATCAACCTATCCATACAAATCTTGCTTCTGAAGTAGTGCAAACTTTAGTACGCGGCATCCACTTCTCTGGACTAAATGTTACAATGGATAACTTCTTTACAAGCATTCCATTGGCTAAATGTTTATTAGAAAAGAACCTAACAGTGGTTGGAACACTAAAAAAAATAAGAGAGAAATACCAAATGAAATAAGAGATGCAAAGAACAAACCGGTCTACTCTTCTACATTTGGTTTTTATGACAAAATGACTATGGTTGGCTACATTCCTAAGAAAACCAAGTCATTTTGCTCAGCACCATACACAATGACATGTCTGTAAGTGAAAATGTTAAGCAGAAACCGGAATTAATGTTTTATTATAACAAGACCAAAGGGGGAGTAGACGTAATGGATGAAAAACAGTCCAACTATACATGTAAAAGGCAAACGAAGCGTTGAGCTATGGCGCTTTTTTCTAATATGATCGATATTGCAGCACTAAATGCATTTATTATATTTTCCACGTTGAAACCTGATTATCATAGGAATGTAACACACGCTAGACGACTATTTTTGAAGGAATTAGCTGAGCAATTGGTAATACCCCATATGATAAGGAGGTAAAAAAAACCGAAAATACCAAGAAATTCAATAAATTGTATGAACAAATTTATTAACATTGAAAAAACTGCGACTGATGCCGTTACAAATAAAAGGAAGAGATGCATGATGTATCCCTCTAGTTTAGACAGAAAAAACAAACTAGTTTCTGAAAAGTGTCGCAATAATGTGTGCAACGAACATAGTGTAAGAATTTGTAAAAATTGCTGCTTTTGAACACGTATTTACATCTATAAGAGCTGTAATCTTTCGTTAGAGGTTTTGTTTAATTATTTAAGATTTTTACACACACAAATAAATGATTTTAATATATTTAATGTTCTTATATATTTGACCATTAACAACTATATGTACTTGTACCTGCATATTTTTGCATTATTCTTTTATTGTTTGTAAATATGAATGCTTTGTTCGTGCATGGTCTCGGGATGAAAATTCTCATCAAAATATTTATCAACAAGAGTGTTAACGCACTTCAAATGATAGAAGATCGTTACCTCCACACAGAAACTGGTTACAATCGATAGTGAGAGGCATATCAATAGTATTATTACTTTGTTTCGTAACCTTAGTGGCAACGTTTTCAGTAACATCATCCAGTCAGCTTGCAGTTAGAGTAACAATTAACTCAGTTTCATCAAATAAAAAACTATGATTGGGTTGACGATGGAGAGGACTATATTTTCTTACATCTTACTGAGAGGAATAAATTTGTAAACCAACAAGTTCTAGGTTAGGAATAGTCTACAATATGACTAACTAAATAGGCTGACTACAAACCGTGATTAACACGGATGAAAATTACTTCTAATTCTAAGTAAGAACTTACAAAATAGATTGAATAAAGATTGCATCCGCTTACCTCAAAAGAAAACTGCAACACCACCTTGTAACTATTTCAAACTTTGTTATGAAATTGCATACAGTGTTGCCAGATTAGAAAATAATAAATTCCTGAGCTTGCTTACAAAAATTCCTTAGACATCGTAAGAAATGTTTTTTTTTTTACATATAAATACGATTTAATTCGTTTTAGTAATAGGAAAACTTACATCTTACTGGGAGGCATAAATTTGTAAACCAACAGATTCTAGGTTAAGAATAGCCTACAATATGATTGACTAAATAGGCTTACTGCAAACCGTGATTAACACGGATGAAAATTGCTTCTAATTCTAAGAACTTGCAAAATAGAATTAATAAAGATTGCATCCGCTTACCTTAAAAGAAAATTCCAACACCCCCTCCTAATTATTTCAAACTTTGTTATGAAGACGCATAGCCAATGTTACCAGCATAGTAACCAGGTTGAAATTATAAAAGTTACTAGACTGGCTCGTGAAAAATCACTAGATTAGCCTGATCGTAGAATTGTTTATTTGGAAAAGAAACAAGAAATATTAACAAAAAAATACTTTACAAGGGCAGTACTATACTAAATCTTCACAATATATAAGTTATAGATGAACAACCCAAGCACTTGTCACACTATTAATGAATTTGACAAACTATTGATTGATCAAATCATTAATGACGTCACGGATATAATTTGATCAAATATTCAAATTTTTAGAGGCGTCTCTATTTCCATCAGTCAGTTTAATGCAAACTCGTTTTTGATTGGAGAAATTTTAAATGTAACAAGCACGAACTATAAATTTTATTTCAATTCAAATTTTATTTTATTTTTTTTGTAATTGATTTATTATGTTTAACATGTTCTGTACCAGAAAGCGATTTTATAGGAACAGGGAGTCTGTTTATAACGTTAATGACACAATGTCATAGTAAAGGTGCGATTTTTCTTTTATAAAATATAGTGCATTTCGTTAGACAAAAGTACCTTACGTCATTGAAACATAACTATTCAAGAAGGAATTAAACTAATGAATGCACTGTTAACTTTATTTTAACGTAATACAATACTTTTTTACTCAACTAATAACAAAAACTTCTTTCTCTTTTCGAACCGTCACGTCACCTCTCCACTCCTTGTCCTAATACTCATATCACCTAATATCGTTTACATACACATAACATCTAATATACTGTCTCTCGTTTACAGCACTAACCTCAACGCTGCATTCAATTGCTACGACGACGCCTGCGCGTATCCGTTGCACAGCTACAAAAACTCTGAACCGCAAGTCCCTACGCAGGGAGTATGACGTAAATGTACGTTTCTCTAACGGAACGTGCTATACAGTGTGACTACTTACTCATGATATCACTAAAACAGTTTGATCAACCAGATCAATCAGCTTGTCAAACCCATTGGTAGTGACACAGGGAGAGATGTAGTTACATAACAATGTAATTTTTGTATCAGAAAGGTTTTTAAAAATCAGTTATTGTTAGAAAAATCACTAGAAAGTCTTATATTGGCAAAAGTTTTCACTAAATCTCTAGATTAGTTCAAAAATCACTAAAACTATAGTGAAAAACCACAAAATCTGGCAACACTACACATAGCAAGCTCAAAAGTTAAAACGGTACAGCCAATTGAGAAAGTATCGGGTTACGGACCGCGAAGATATTACAGACAGCGCTCGGTCGGTAACAAATTAATTATGCATAAGTTCTGTCGTTAATTAATTTCAAAATTGGACGATTGAAAACTCAAATTGTTCACAATTCCTTCCTCTGGTCCATGATCCTAATGTCATTAATGAATTGTCATTAATAACAGCAAAGATTGTAAAAAATATTAAAAATAGTCTTGGTGCTTGATCTGTTCGTCATTGTGGCAAAAAAATTGCAATTCACAATGCACTCGTTTTGGCAAAACCTACGAAAAACTAAATAATTAATTATTCAAGCTGTATTAACATTTTTTACATTTATTAAAAATGACCAGTCCACCAAGCCTTGACGTACATGCATCTTTTCTTCCTAAGGGAGGCTAAAGTTTCTGCATCTTGTTTGGAATTGCATTTTTCCTTACTCCCCGTTTGAGATTTAAACGTGATCTGCTCATTACTATCTTTAAGGTCGTCCAGCACGTCGAGTGGAAATTTGTCTTGCCGTAAACCATGCTTGAGTCCTTTTTTTAACATTTCCAGTTCTTTATTTGTAAATTTTAGAGAGGTTTTGTTGTGGACTAACGTTTCTTTTAATCTTGTCGCCAATGGCCGTTCGATACTTTCTACTTTTAATCAATTGAACTTTTCTGTCAATCGTCTTTATTTTCAATAATGTTACAGCACAACAATAAATCAAATGACCTCTTTACCGTGATAAATCGAAAAGACAGGAAAAGTGTAAAGGTCCCTTCTTTTTATTGATTAAAAACTTTACTAATACCTTTCGATACTCTATGGAAGGGAAGTTTCACAAACTTCTTATCGCTGGTTATTGTTGGGATTGAGATCGTGGAATTTCCGACATAAAGCTTATGTTGGACTTTCCTAAGCATGCGATCGATCTCTATAGAAGAGTAACGTATGTTTCAGTTCGCGAAATACACTCAAAAACCTTCTTGGTAATCCAAAAGATAAACCGGATATAAGAGAAAGGTCGGAAATTTGCAAAATTGCATGTGGTGATTGTGATAAGTCTATATTGGTCAAACAAAATGAGCGATAGGTACTAGATTCAATGTACACATTAGGTATTACAGATACGGGAAGATAAAAGCGTCAAGTGTAGCACAACACATAAACGATACCTGGCATACTAAATAAGAAAACCTAAAACTGATTAAAAACATGATTTCGCCGCTTGAACTGACGCCTATGAGACTATTTACATAAATAAGTATGCAAACCTAATCAATAAAGAGAACCATTACACTTTTCCTGTCTTTTAGAATTTTATTTCCTTATACGAAGGATGATCGTAAAATAAGGTTCCCATATTTTTAAAAAATAGACAGCATTCTTTATTTCCTTAATATTACACATCATTTTAAAGGTAAAAACTTTAGCTATTTTTCGACATAATCGCCATTTCTATCCAAGCATTTTTGCAGACGGTGCTCCAACTTCTGTATCTCCATGTCGTAAAATTCTGTCGCCAGTCAAAATCTTTTCAATTGTGGTGTTGGAAATCTCAAGAATCCGAAGAGCGAGTTGAGCAGTATGCTCTCGACCTTTTCAACGATTTCCTCTGGAACTGATGGTCTTCCGCTCCGCTCTTCATCGTGAATTTCCGTCCGACCTCCAGTGAATCCCTACACCATTTGCGGACGTGTTGAACAGCTATACACTTTTCTCCATAAACTTAATTGACGATGGATGTCTATAGGTGAAACCCCTTTCGCGCTTAAAAAACGTATCACAGCGCGAATTTCACACCTGGCGGTAGCGGCGATCAGGAGTTCCACCTCGGACGGCTGCTTAGCCAACACTGAGCGGCGTAGCGAGGCGGGAGTGGTACGTATATAGAGTGGGAGAGCTGGTGCACACGCCAATGTTGTCGGATTTCGCCTAACACGTCTTATTGCTGCTGTAGGGCTTTGGGAACTTTATTTTAGGATCATCCCTCGTATTTATCAAATACTCCGCAGCTCACACTTCTCTTTATTTATATCTTCTCATATTTAGATATATTATACGCTTTACAACCAAGGAAATAAGGAAAACAGCGGTTAGATTATTACTGATATTGATTCATTTCCGTCGCGCAACTCCCCGTCCTTATGCTTTTCTAGCGAGCAAATTTTGCAACACGTATGCGCTCTCATGTCTTTTTGGTCCTGAGGGGCAGCCAAACGTCTGCAAACTTCGCAGTAAGACGATTTTCACCAGGCAGCGTGTGTTGTAATATGCCTATTCAGTCGATCCCTCGTACAAAACAACTTTTTACAAACTTCGGAGTACACTTTTATAACAATTCCCTATTCTTATTTGGAATATTTATTACCATATATCAATGATGATGAGTCGTCGTGTGAGAAGGAACATTGCAAGATCTCCACGCTTACCCAGTAACCATAGGTCTACGATGAGGAATAGTTTTATTCATTACAGTAAGTATTCTTTTTTATTTCATACTTTTGAGACTTCTTTCATAGATTATCCCCAACAATTGAATTAGAAATAAATTGACCCCCTAAAGGAATCACCCCAATCAACCCACACAAATTCCTTTATTAAATAAACACTCTTATACTATTAACATCAGGACTAACTGTAACATGAGCTCATCGCAGGTTAATAGAAAACAATTATACGCAAGGCCTGCAAAGACTTACTTTAACGGTTCTACTAGGATTATATTTTACAATTCTTCAAGCTTATGAATATATAGAAGCCCCATCTACTATTGCAGATTCAGTAGTTTATGGCTCAACATTCTTTGTAGCAACAGGATTTCATGGCCTTGACGTAATTATTGGGACGACATTTTTAACTGTTTGTCTAATCCGAGATTATCTTAATCACTTCTCCCGCATTCACCATTTTGGGTTTGAAGCAGTTGCATGAAATTGACACTTCGTTGATGTGGTCTGACTAGTATAATAATTATATTTGACTTCCAATCAAAAGATCTAATGAAAAAACTAGTATAAATAAATCAAATTATCTTCTTAACTAGAGTCATCATTCTCTTAGTATCCTTTATTATAATTATAATTTCATTCACCATTTCGAAAAAGTTTCATAGACCTGAAAAAAGCTTCCCCAGTACACCGGTATGTGTTTGAATATGTCTCATCAGTCCACCCTTCCGAGAAAATGACTTTTTACAAACTTCGCAAGTAAACGGTTTTTCACCGGTGTGTATTCTTATATGAACCGTCAGTCTACACTTCTCAGAAAATGACTTTTTACATATCTCGCAACTAAAAGGCATTTCACCGGTGTGCATTTTAATATGAGTCGTCAATTTATATTTCTCAGAAAATGACTTTTTACATATCTCACAACTAAAAGGCTTTTCGCCGGTGTGTATTTTCATATGAGTAGTCAGGTCGCCCTTCCGAGAAAATGATTTTCTACAAATCTCGCAAGTAAAAGGCTTTTCACCGCTGTGTGTTTTAATATGTTTCGTCAGTTTACATTTCAGAGGAAATGACTTTTTACAAATCTCGCAAGCAAAAAGCCTTTCACCGGTGTGTGTTTTAAAATGAATCGTCAATCCATATTTCTCGGAAAATGATTTTTTACATATCTCGCAGCTAAAAGGCTTTTCACCGGTGTGTTTTCTAATATGAGTCGTCAGTTGATATTTCTCAGAAAATGACTTTTTACATATCTCGCAACTAAAAGGTCTTTCGCCGGTGTGTGTTTTAATATGACTCGTCAGTCCATCCTTCCGAGAAAATGATTTTTTACAAATCTCGCAAGTAAAAGGCTTTCCAGCGGTGTGTCTTTTAATATGAGCCGTCAGTCCGCTATTCCGAGTAAATGATATTTTACAAATCTCGCAAGTAAAAGGCTTTTCACCGTTGTGTATTTTAACATGTGTCGCCAGTGTAGATTTCTCAAAAAATGACTTTGTACATATCTCACAAGTAAAAGGCCTTTCACCAGTGTGTGTTTTAATATGACTCGCCAGTCTACATCTCTCAGGAAATGACTTTTTACAAATCTCGCAAGTAAAAGGCCTTTCGCCAGGGTGTCTTTTAATATGACTCCTCAGTCTAGATTTCTCGGAAAATGACTTTTTGCATATCTCGCAACTAAAAGGCCTTTCACCGGTGTGTATTTTAATATGACTCGCCAGTTCGTTCCTCTGAGAAAATGATTTTTTACAAGTTTCGCAAGTAAAAGGTTTTTCAGCGGCATGTCTTTTAATATGAGTTCTCAGATCACTCTTGTGAAAAAACGATTTTTTACAAATCTCGCAAGTGGGCTTTTCACCAGTGTGTATTTTAATATGAGTCGTCAGTGCATATTTCTCAGAAAATGACATTTTACATATCTCGCAACTAAAAGGCCTTTCACCGGTGTGCATTCTAATATGAGTCGTCAGTTTATATTTGTCAGAAAATGATTTTTTACAAAACTTGCAAGTAAAAGGCCTTTCACCGGTATGTGTTTTAATATGAGTCACCAGGTAAGCCTTCCGAGAAAATGATCTTTTACAAACTTCGCAAGTAAAAGGCTTTTCACCAGTGTGTATCGTAATATGATTCGTCAATGCGCACTTTTGAGAAAATGACAGTTTACAAATCTCGCAAGTAAAAGGCTTTTCACCGGTGTGTATTCTAACATGAACCCTCAGTTTGTATTTCTCAGTAAATGACTTTTTACATATCTCGCAATTAAAAAGCCCTTCACCAGTGTGTGTCTTAATATGAGTCGCCAGCTTCCTCCTCCGTGAAAATGATTTTTTACAAACTTCGCAAGTAAAGGGCTTTCCACCAGTGTGCTTTTTAATATGTTGCCACAAATCAATTTTGCGGCGATATGCCCACCCACAATAATTGCATAAGTGAACCTTCCTCGTAAAATGTACGCTCCTAAAATGTCGATACAGCTTATTTTTTCCTTCGAATGGTTTTCCACATTGCGCACAAACAAGAATCTTGTCGAGCTTACGAGAGACCTTCTGAGCTTTTAGTTCATGTTTGTATTGAAGGCTTTTATCGCTTCGCTCGTTAAAATTTTCAACCTTAATATTTTCCAATAAGACACCTTGTGCTACGACGTCGTCGCCTATCAAAGATATTCCTGCTTTTGAATCAAGAGAATCTCCAGTTTGAACTATACAATCTTCTAATTTAATGTCTGCGTCACTATTATGTTTTCCACAGTTCTCAGTACCACCAATATCTGTGCTCAACTGATCATCCAAATTTTCAACTTTAATGTGTTCGAATGAGACACCTTGCGCTAAGATATCGTCGCTTATCAAAGATATTCCTGTTTTTGAATCAAGAAAATCTCCCGTTTGACACATACAATCTTCTAATTTAACGTCTGCGTCACCACTATATTCTTCAACGTTATTACTGTTATGTACATGCAGCTCATCGTATTCTGTAGCCATTTTTGCGAACGCAACTACAGAATATAACCCTAAATTAAGTCTATTTCTTCCTCTTCAACTACATTAATTTGTTTTTCTTTCCTCCAAAGAGAATGGCAACGTATGTGGAACTACGCCCGGGATGTAAATCACACAAAAAACTTCCTCCTAAAAAAGAAACAAAACTTATAAAAAATTACATCAAACTTAAGCAAAACTACAAAACAAGCAAGAATCAAATTCTTCATTAGTGTTGTTTCCTTGTTTTGTCGTAAAATAATCGAACTACTATGGTCTCCTTCGACATCACAAACTTGTATACAAACATACAGATAGATAGAAGAAGTCTTGAACATCATCCAACAACAACTTACAGAAAAGAATACAGATAACATCATGATGGAGGAGATAATCCGGTCATTAGAGGTAGTCTGCCGACAAAATTACTTTCTATTCAATAAAACCGCATGCCAATAGAAAAGATGGATTACCAATGGGATGCCCATTATCCGGAATATTATCCGAAATACATTTGCAGAAACTCGAAGAACTAATCCCCAAACTTCAACAAACATACAAAATGATTAATTGACAAAGCACGATAAACCCGAAGAAACATTACATTACATCAATAGTAAAGACAAGAATATAAAATTCACACTGGAGAAAGAAACCAACGGAGCAATCAACTACATGGACATAACAATAGTCAAACACAATAACAAATTAGAATTTCAAATATACAGGAAACCAACTCCAACAAATAACGTCATTCACGCCACATCAAATCACCCGAAACAGCACAAACACGCAGCACTCAGGAGCATGCTACACCGCCTAGAAAGTATACCGATGAACAACAAAAACTACACTGCAGAACTGAACATAATTAAGCAAAAAGCCCAGGCAAAAGGTTACAACCAACGCGCACTGAACAGAATACACACACAAACCAAAAACAGGCTTAAGAAACCTGTAACATAAACAGCACAAATGGACACAAAAGATTCAACGTGGACAACATTCACATGCACACCACCATACGTACACAAGATAACCAAAATAATCAAGCAACATGAACCCAAGATGGCATACAAAACAGATAACAACATAAAACATAGAATCACTTCAAAAATAAACAGTGACAAGTACATCCTAAGTGGTGTATACAAATTAACGTGCAATACATAGGCCAAACGGGACGCAAATTCAATACAAGATTCGAAGAGCACATCAAATCCTTCGTACATAACATACGAACGGACACAGCCCACGGACAATACAAGAAACAATGGGACATATTGGATAACGTGCAAATATACATACACAAACACACAGGAAAGTTGATGAACACGCAGATCAATAACACACAGGACGCATTATTCTCCCCACTACTCCACCTACTCCATATAAAAGCACAAGCACCCACCGTACCACCAGTCACTTGACAACGGCAACCGCCGAAACCGGTCGTGACACCACGTCCAAGAAAAATGTTCGTCAGAATAGGAACCAACACTTCGATTAAGCAAGAATCAATTTGAGCGCTGGGTAACACCAATCACCACTAGGCCAGGGCGCTTTAAGAAAACAAGTTTCAAATACTTCCATTTACGAACGTGTTTAAATTACCAAATACAATATTTGAAAAGGTAAAGCACTGAATACTGACAATGGAAATATCACGTACAAAGCACTCATTGTAAAGTGTTTGAAGTCCTTAAAATATTTCGAGCACCAGTAGAAGTGCTTCACACTAAATGCCTTTTAACGGCAATCGAAAAATGCGCCGGAGCACCATCGTGCTGGAACCGCTTTTGTTGTCTTTGGTTTGAAATATGTCACTTTGTTACTATTATCGAAATATGAAAAATGGGTAAGTGCCAGTCTGCATAAATGCTAACTTAAAAATACTATCATTCCTAGAAACATCTATGGGTGGGGGTAGGTTCGACCTGAGATGGTGGGTCCTTCTTGGAATCAAAATTCAGCTGGAGCTGGAGGATAATTCCCTTAACTATATCCTTCCAATAAATTCAAAATTCGGGAAATTCCTTCATAAATCCGCAAATGCGATAGGTGTTGATGTACACAAGCACAATATCAAAAACCAACTCTCTCAAAAGAATATTCTAGAAACGAAATCCCTCCCAAAAAGGAAAAAAACTAGAAAGGAAACAAAAACTAGCCAGCGCAAAGCCGATCGTCGGTACCTCTTCTCCGAGTATACAGCTTCCTCCAAACCCCCACGCACACAGATAATTAAAGTTCCCTATCATTAATACAAATCCAAGAAAACACAAAATCCAATCCGTTTGATTATTTCCCGCAGATGTAACAAGGAATGTCGTCTAAAAGGTAAACCCGTGAGTAAAAAGAGTATTGGCAGCAAAATTGAGACACTCAGCACCACTGCGTAGAAACCAGAGACAGAGAATCAAATATACTTGATGATAAAGTGGATTTAGGGCTTGCACTCGATGCACATGATAGGGGTAAGGCTACTGCTCGTGGAGGCTTCTGCAAACAAGAGGAGCAGTAATTTCTATCTCGGCAAACTCGTCTCCGGATTCCGTGCTAGAATTGCTTCTTTTGTCTCGGGAGTGGGAACCAACCTTGGTGTTCCAAAATCATGAGACTGTTTCCCAAATGAACCGACATCGCGCAATCTTTGGTGCAATCTAACAAAAACACGAACTGAAGGGATCTGGCGATTGGGATGAGCGTCAACATACGGACGTTGCGCTTCTCTGGCATTCCCATTAGCATGACCATACACTTTGCGTCTTAATTGTGGAGACACCATGTTGAAATGATTCAACATAAGCCTATAATCATGTAGGCTCTCTCAGGGTATACACCATCAGGAAACTTTATGAATCGTGAACATTTTTAATATTCCTAATGCAGGTTTGATGAGATACCACATAAATGCACCATATTCCAATCTGGATCGAATAAATACATTGCATAATGAAATTAGACAACGTACATTTTTCAAATCTTTCAAGTATTTCTCCCTCCAAACCATAGTTATAACACATTGATCTTAGTTTTTTTTGTATAAGGTAGGCACCATCAATTCTCGACCTACAGGTTTATACAGTTTCTAGCATGTTCAAACTTCGTTGCGACATAGTTGCACATGCGAGATCTTTGACACCAAGATCTTACACAATCAAGATCATTCTGAAGTGAACAACAGTCGATTCTGCTGTTTATTTTATGAAAAATCTTTAAATCGTCAGCAAATAAGAGATGTTCGCAGTGTAAGGTGTTAATGGTGTCATTTATAAACATTAGGAATAAAACGAGTCCCAAATTAGATACCTGGACCATGCCCGAAGGTGAAATGTACATATTGAAAGTAGTGCCATGGTTACTGTTGTTATTTGGAGTTTCCATCATCTGGATGACTTAAAATATATGACATTTCGGCAGATCTTCTTCTGCCGTCTTCTCCAGTCCAAATAACAACAGTAATGATATACCATCGTCAAGAGCAACATGTCGTAATTTAGTGCCATGGTATTCTACATAATGAAGAAAACAAATATTATACATACATGCATATTATTGCGTTATTTTTGTTATTGTTTGTCAATATGAATCCATCCTTATGGTAAGTCAGTGCATAGTCTCAGGGCGAAAGTTATTATTAATGTGTTTGTCAACAAGAGTGTTAACACACTCAAACTGATGGAAGATCGTTATCTCCACACAGAATCTGGTAACAATCGATAGTGAAAGGCTTATCCGTAGCATCATTGCTATGTTTCGTAACACTAGTAGCAACGTTTTTGGCAACATTAACCTGTTAGCTAGTAGTTCGAGTAACAATTAACTTAGTTTCATCAAATAAAAAACTATGATTGGGTTGATGATGGGGAAGTCTTTATCTTCTTACATCTTACTGGGAGGAATAAATTTTTAAACCAAGTTCTAGGTCAAGAATAGTCTACAATAAAACAAACTAAATAGGCTGACTGCATACCGTGATTAACACGGATGAAAATTACTTCTAATTCTAAGTAAGAACTTGCAAAATAGAATTAATAAAGATTGTATTCGCTCACCTTTAAAGAAAATTGCAAACTATTTCAAACTTTGTTTTGAAAACGAATAGGAAGCATAAATGTCAAAAGGGTACAGTCAACTGGGAAAGTATCGGATTAAAGATCTCAAATTGCAATGTTACCAGATCTAGAAAAATTTGCCTAAATCTAGGGACATTTCAAAGGAAAATTTTAAACGTTTTACCTTAAATCTTGGGTAGATTCACTTCTTACACCGCAAGTGACAAAAATTAATAAACTCGAATTTCAAATAACTTTTGACACTGACATTTTACTTAAAAATCGTTACAGCCACCTACGTAAAGTAATCTCGATTTCAGAATAGACCTCAAGAATTTCTGTTGCTTGAGCGGGTATTCCAACTAAAATAAATCATTATTAAGCTTAGGAAAATCGGTATTTCCCCGTTAATTAAAACGTAATAGCATCCAGCGTTCAAAATTGCGTTATTCGCTTCAACCAGGGCCCTAAATATTAAATGGAAGAATTTTCGCCGAACTCTATTATCATGGCTATTATCATCACATGATTCATGAAGTGTCGCCGTGTGAGTATGGCGGCGCTATTTTAACTGTGTTTACAACCAATATTTGGCCTAGAATTGTAGGTAGTACCAACCATTACCTACGATATACACAAGGCTCCGCGCTTTGACATCAGCAGGCTGTGACGTATTTTGACATAGGCCATATAAACGCGTTTACACACACAGACCATCTCTGCGTTTTGAATTGGTTTACCCAAATTATATTGGTTTTATTTTTTTAAAAATGTATATGTTGTATAAGCGATAAAACCTTTAGTGAAACGACAAAAACAAGGTAACCTAATCTAACATGGCGTTGGTTGTTTTCATACGTTCAGATCGATTCTTGCGTTTCGAATTGATTTATTCAAATTATATTGGATGCTATTTATGTTTTAATTAACGGGGAAATACCGATTATCCAACGCTTATTAATTATTTATTTTAGTTGGGATACCCGTTCAAGCCGCAGAAATTCTTGAGAAGTAATTTGTGTCTATTCTGTAATCGAGACCACCTTGAGCTACTATTGGATAGATGGTTGCAAAACTTGTTAAAAGAAACGTCAGCGTCAAAAATTGTTTGAAATTCGAATTTATTAATTTTTGCCACTTGCGGTGTAAAATGTAAATTTTCCCTCGATTTAAAGTAAAACGTTTAAAATTTACATTTTGCCCTAAGCAGTTTGAAACATCTCTACATTTAGGGACATTTTTCTTAGTATTGGGATAATCGATATGTTTCAATAATCGAATGAATCGTTTAAAATAATCGAATGATCATTCGAAATTTACTAACGATTTCGATTATTTTCCACGATTATTTGACAGGATCCGAGTGACGAGTAAATTATTTTGAAACTCGAAACCTCGAAGTTTCGAATACAGATCTCGAATAGTAATCCGTTTGTGTGCTCCTGCGCAGTCCAAACGGATAATGAATGATTTCTGAACCATAATCAAATGATCGATTATTCGGGTATAATCGATATATCACGATTATATCATTTATAATCGCCCTACACTAATTTTTCTAGAGCTGGTAACACTGCCCATCATTAACCATATCTAAATTTATTACCAAATTTCAACTACTTTTACAATTTTGTATTTTTAACCCGATACTTTTTCAGTTGGCTGTACCCTTTCAACATTTACCCTTGCTATACATTTCCATAGTAAATAATAACAAATCCAACAAGGTTTGTGGTGGATTGGAGGTTTTTTGGTTACCTTTTAAGGTGAGTGAACGTATTCTTTATTAAATCCTATTTGTACCTGTTAATCACGGTTTGTAGTCAGCCTATTTAGTAAGTCATATTGTAGACTATTCCTAACCTAGAACATGGTTTACAAATTTATTCCTCCCAGTAAAATGTAAGAAGATATAGATATCCCCATCGTCAACCAAATCATACTTTTTTATTCGATGAAACTGATTTAATTGCTACTCGATTTACAAGCTAAATGTTGCTACTAATGTTACGAAACAAATAATGCTGTGAATAAACCTTTCACTATCGATTGTAACCAGTTTCTGTGTGGAGGTAACGATCTTCCATCATTTCGAGTGTGTTAACACTTCTGTTGATAAGTACTTTAATAATAACTCGCCTTGAGACCATGCACTGACAGCTTAAAGATGAATTTGTATCTAATAAAAGAACAATGCGATAATATGTAGTATCTACCTTGTTTGAAGCACTTTAAGGACATCAAAGGCTTTACAATGAATATTTTGTACTTGATATTTCTATTGTCACTTGTCAGTATAGGGTGCTTTACTTTTTTAAATACTGTATTTGCTAATTCAAGCACTTTTGTAAATGAAAATATGATATTTGTTTTGTTTATGATGTAGAATACCATGGCACTACTTTCAATATGTACATTTCACCTTCGGACATGGTCCGGGGATCTAATTTGGGACCTGTTTTATTCCTATTCTTTATAAATTATATTATATTATAAAAGCGTTTTCACGCTCATATTTATCGGACAGATGCTTCTTTGTATCATATAGTGGATTTGTATCTAATACGTATATGGCAGCTTCAGGGGTCCCGCAAGGGTCGAATTTGGAACCACTGCTTTTCTTAGCGTATATCAATGACATTGTGAGTTGCGTGAACTGTAGAATATTATTGTTCGGCGATGATCTTAAGCTATTCGCAAACATATCATCGATTGCGGATTGCAAGATGCCACAAAGAAATGTGGATAATATCTATGAATGGAGTGTTGCAAATAAATTAGATTTTAATATATCTAAATGTAATGTGATTTCATTTACACGTAAATTATCCCCAATTACGTATGGATATCTTGTGGATGATACCACCCTTCGGCACTGTCACACTGTGAGGGATTTGGGCATAGTATTTGATTGTGACCTATCATTTCGTGAACACCTATTCAAAATCATATCTAGTGCTAATAGAATGTTGGGTTTTATTCTACGAGCATGCAGTAAATTCTACGATCTCACAACATTTATCACGTTATATAACACATTGGTACATTCAAAACTTGAGTGCGGAAGTATTATTTGGAACCCAGTATATGAGGTACATACATTAGCTATAGAGAACGTTCAGCGCAAGCATCTGGCTTTTAGGTCGGATGGTGTGTATCCACCTAGAGGTCTACCGCAAGGCTATTATCTTGATAGGTTTAATGTGATCTCTTTGCAGTGCAGGCGGTCGCTCTTCGCATTACGGGTATTGCATGGGGTGATACATGCCAGAAACCGATACTCAGATGTTTTGTACAGTCTAAACTTTTTAGTTCCGCGTTCGTCAGCTCGTCATATATCAACATTTCAAATTCCGATCGCTAGAACAAATTTATCGCTTAGGTCTCCCGTTGGTTTCATGTGTAGGTGTTACAATTACATTTATATGGATTGTGATATTTTTAATTGTAGTGTACGAGAGCTATGTGACGCTTATTTATCAAAGAAATAGATGTAATCGGGTTTGGGTGTAGAATTTAGAATTTAACATTTATGATCATACATTGTTTGTTACGTTTTTTCTTTGTCCTTAATTTGGCCTATGCTGTTGGGCAATAAACCTATTATTATTATAAATGACTAGAGCGGGCCAAATTGCGCCATCCAACATAATCGGAATCGGGCGCAACGGCCGCTTATTGTAAATAGCGTATATGTGAGTCACAGCAGATATGTGATATTTCGAAATTATACAAAGTATAAAAATAAAAGCTGACCAATAATAATATTTAGTAATTAGAGCGGATATATATATATAAGTACCGCTGAGTGTTTTTATTTTCATTAGATTTTTTATTTGATTGAAAACGGTATGCGTTGTAAATGGGATGTAATATGGAAATAACTGAGAAACTGAACGCTTTTTTTATCCTGTTGCACTTAATAATGTAACTGTAAATAAAGATATAATAAATAAATTCTATCCTTCTTAATAATGCGGATAGGCTTGTTTAAAAGTTGACCATCAGATAAGTTTCCACATTTGCCTCGGTGAAGGATGTTCGCCGAGACGAAAAAATGTTCTTATATTTCGAAAACGACCGTTCCACGTCTACCGAAGTAAGACAGGCGTAATTAAAATAATCTTTAGACTTAGTCAAGGAATCTGCAGATGCCCCATCGCACATTTGTCTTAATCTCGTGTAGTCCGGATTCTTTTTAAAACACTATCGAACTTAGCTAAAACTCGTCCACTTGTTGCATCGTTTATACTGTGTAACAATGTACTAACTTCGTCCACGACTTGCACTGATTCTACCAACGACAATTCCAGAATTTTGCAAATTTTCTATCGCGTCTACTAACCCTTTGTAATTGTTGCTAATATTCTTTAGATGTGTTTCAACAGAAATATCGAGAAATCCCTTCTGGCTCATCCTAATAGCTCTAGCTTCGGCAGGGACGAATTGCAAAATAACGGATTTGACTTCTTGAAAATGTTCATTATAATAAAAAGCGGCTTTTAACCACGTTCCCCAACGCGTAAGAATGGGCTGTGGTGGTTCTCGAATACCAGGGCATAACCTGTGGAATGCCCTGGTCCTCTTAGGACTTTTGAGAAACACTTTTTTTGTGTTTGCTATTAATGCATCCACCTCCGGGTAACACTCTCGAATAGTTTGTGCCACAAGATGTAAAGCATGGACTTTACACGTAACATGTAAAAGTCCTTCACACTTTTCTTTAAGGGAACGGCCTACACTACACATTGTTGCTGCACCATCGCTCATGAACAACAACAGTTGACTGGTTGACACTTGAAATTTTTGTAACGTTTTGAGAACTACGGCCGTAATTGCTTTACTAGTACACTGTTTTAATCTTCTGCTGGCCAATAGAATTGCAAAATTTGGTTTAATAGGATCTAATACGCGCACTATTATATTCAAAATAGAATTTTTTTTGCAATCTGTCGTCTCATCAAGACATAGCCACAGCTGTTTATCTTTTAATTCGGCTTTAATTCGATTTTCAATGTCCTCACGTATTCGTGGAATATCTCTCCGTAACGCTGTCCGAGATGGTAGTATCCACTCGGTATTGTATGTACCCGAATTTTCGAAATGCTTTTTATCAAGTATACGAAGTGGTAGACCACATACCATAAACGTTAAAAGCAATTCTAATTGAAATTGACGTTGTTGTGACACACCATTTCTTTTATTTTTGTGGTGTGCGCTATTTATATGTCTTTCACAATCACGTTTGCTCCAGCACAGTAGTTTCTTTTTACAAACTTTACAGAAAATTGTACTCCCATTGTAGTGTAAATCCACAAATTCACTAAGAAATTTATTAACTTTCGTAGGTAATGGCCGTTTATTTTTAATAGTTACGTTAGACATAATCACTAAAGCGAGCACACCGACGCTCGTTTCTAGTATGCCACGAAGTGGTGCAAACGTAACATCTGCAGACTCGTCATTTGTTGATGAATAGAGCGCGTCATCCGTAAATGAATAAGCGCGCTGTTAGTTCGTAGCCGTCGATGAATGAACTTTTTTTGTAGTGGCCCACTGTGAACAACGCCCTATTTATCAACGAACACCCAAACTGCAGGTGTATATTTGCGCGTCTTCACGACGTAATAGACAGTGGTTTTGGTCCTCGTCCTAATAATTACATATTTAAATTACCTATGTTTACATACATATATGCGCCCGGCAGCCTGATTGCGAACCTGGCGCGTGGCGCTCTTGGCCCGCTCTATAAATGACACAATTAATACCTTACACTGCCAACACTTCTTATTTACTGACGATTTAAAGATCTTTCACAAAATAAGCAGCAGAAGCAACTGTTCTTCACATCGGAATGATTTTGATTGTCTAAGATCTTGGTATCAAAGAAATCTCCTCCATCTCGATGTCAACAAGTGTAGAGTTGTAACATATACAAAAAAAAGAAATAAGACCAATACGCTATAACTATATTTTGAAGGGAGAAATGGAGATTACATTTGATGGCAAACTTACCTTCATTTCTCATATTAACACCATGGTATGGCTTCACATATAGGAATTGTCATGATTTTAATAATGTACGTTGTCTAATTTCATTTTGCAACGAATTTATTGGATCGAGATTAAAATATGTAGCATCGATATGGGATCCCATTTATCAAACCAACATACCACGTCTTGAATCGCGTATTCATTCCACATTTTACGCACAGACGACCATGATCGATGTTATGCTCAAATCACCTATGATTGTTATGTGTTTCAATTGTAATGCTATTTCTAGTAATGTAACGTTGTAATGTTGTTTACAACAACTGAACAATTAGAGCAGTGGTACTAAGAATATTGATCTTGTATGCTTTATGTTTGTATTTCTCAAACTCGCAACATTAATTTGTTGCGAAATTTTCAGGATTTGGGTTCTACCCGTTGAAAATAAACTATTATTATTAAAGCACACTGGCCCAGTGCTTGGTGTTACCCAGCATAGATTAACTCTTCCTTGTTTTGTAGTTTTACTTAAGTTTTATGTAATTTTTTGTAACAACTTTTATTCCTTTTGTTTCTTTTTTAGGTGGAAACTTTTTCATGTGATTTACATTCTGGACCTGGTTCCATATACGTTGCCATTCTATAGATTCTGTAGATACGTTCACCAAAATGGCCACAGAATATGACGACTTCCATGAACATTATAATAATAATTTTGAAGAATATAATAGTGACACAGATATTAAATTAGAAGGATGTAAAGTTCAAACGGGAGATTTTCTTGATTCAAAAGCTGGAATATCTTTGATAAGCGACGGCAATGTAGCACAAGGTGTCTTATTGGAGAATATTAAAGTTGAAAATTTGGACGAGCAATTAAGTAATGATGTTGGTAGTACTGAGAACTGTGAAAAATATAATAGCGACGTACACATTAAATTAGAAAACTGTATAGTTCAAACGGAAGATTTTCTTGATTCAAAAGCGGAAATATCTTTGATAAGCAATGACATCGGAGCAGGTGACTTATTGGAAAATATTAAAATTGAAAATTTGAACGAGCAAAGCGAAAAAAACTTTAAATACAAACCTGAACTGAAAGCTCACAAGGTTGTTTGCGCACAATGTGGAAAACCGTTTGAAGGGAAGAACGAATTACACCAACATCTTAGGAGCATACATTTTACCAAGAAGGTTCACTCATGCAGCTATTGTGGGCGGTCATATCGTCGCAAGATGGATCTAACAAATCACATTAGAACACACACCGGTGAAAAACCCTTTACATGCGAAATTTGTAAAAAATCATTTTACGCTAGGGTTCGGCGGAACAGACATATTAAAACGCACACAAAGTCTTTTACTTGCGAGCTTTGTAAAAAGTCGTTTTCTGAGAAGAGTGGACTGGCGACTCATATTAAAACACACACCGGCGAAAAGCCTTTTACTTGCGAGATTTGTAAAAGATCATTTTCTGAGAAGAGTGTACTGGTGGCTCACATTAAAACACACACCGGCGAAAAGCTTTTTACTTGCAAGATTTGTAAGAAGTCATTTTCTCGGAAGACTGTACTGGCGATTCATATTAGAAAACACACCGGTGAAAAGCCTTTTACTTGCGAGATTTGTAAAAAATCATTTTCTGAGAAGTTCGGATTGATCAAACATATAAGAACACACACCGGTGAGAAGCCTTTTACTTGCGAGATTTGTAAAAAGTCATTTTCTGACAAGAGCGGACTGATCAAACATATAAGAACACACACCGGTGAAAAGCCGTTTACTTGCGATATTTGTAAAAGGTCATTTTCTCGGAAGAGTGTACTGGAGACTCATATAAAAACACACACCGGCGAAAAGCCTTTTACTTGTGAGATATGTAGAATATCATTTTCTCGGAAGAGTGGATTGGCAAGTCATATTAAAAGACACACCGGTGAAACGCCTTTTACTTGCGAGGTTTGCAAAAAGTCATTTTCTGAGAAGTTCGGACTGATCAAACATATAAGAACACACACCGGTGAAAAGCCTTTCACTTGCGAGATTTGTAAAAAGTCATTTTCTCGGAAGAGTGTCCTGGAGACTCATATTAAAACACACACCGGTGAAAAGCCTTTTACTTGCGAGGTTTGTAAAAAGTCATTTTCTGAGAAGTTTGGACTGATCAAACATATAAGAACACACACCGGTGAAAAGCCTTTTACTTGCGAAATTTGTAAAAAGTCGTTTGGTGCGAGGGATCGACTAAATCGACATATGAAAACGCACGCTGGTGAAAAGCGTCTTACTGCGTAATTTGTAAAAATCATTTGGCTGCTGTTCAGGACTAAAAAGACACGAGGGTGCATACGAGAGATTTTCTTTATTCTTATAAGTTGTGTTCAGTTAAATTTAAGAATTAGGAAGAAGGGTTGATAAAAAGGTCCTTTTTCTCGCAAAATTCTTTTTTAATATAACCTAATAATGACCGGTTTCGGGTCAAAGCCCATCCTCAGGTTAAGAATTTTTATTAATAACAGCTTTTTTTTATTGTTAGACGACTTTTGTACTGTTATTAATAAAAATTCTTAACCTGAAGATGGGCTTTGACTCGAAACCCGTCGGTATTTAGTTATATTAAAAAAAAAATTTGCGAGAAAAAGGACCTTTTCATCAACCCTTCTTCCTAATATGAACAACTCGCAACGAGTCACCACTGAACATCTAAATTTAAGAACTTACAAAGTGTTAGACGGCATATGAAGCTGCAGGGTAGACTGACAAGTTTCCGGAATCGCTGCTTGCTTTTTTCCAAATACTTTGTCGTTGTGTGTGCAACCCTTTCACATCCATTGACTACAAATGTCAAATTAATCTGTCAAATAATCTGGTTTTGCCCAGCATTGGAGTCAAGTACATTTTTGTATTTTCAATTATGGATAAAAACGAAGTTCGGGCGGTCATCAAAATTTTCTATTTAAAAGGGAAAACCGCGAAGGAAATCGAATCAAGGTTAGATGCCGTTCTTAGGGATTCATCACTTTCATTTTCCACCGTTAGTTTTTGGGATTCGGAATTCAAGCGTGGCCGCACACATACAAGTGATGAACAACGTTCAGGACGTCCGAGAACGGCTACCACGCCAGAAATTGTGAATAAAATCCATGACAAGGTTTTGGCAGATCCCCGAATAGAAGTGCTTGAAATTAAGGAAGCCGTGGGCATTTCTAAGGAATTTCTGCTTTTCTGGAGACGGAACAGTTCTCTCAACGTTGTTGCACAAAAAGAGGGCGTATTACATCAAACTGTTCTGAGAATCGCGAAATTAATTAAGGGGAATATTCCCGGTACAAGTAGTGGTAGAACATACTGTGCCGGCAAACGCAAAATAACAGTGGAAGATGATCGTTGTATAGTAAAAGTGGCTACAGAACATCGTTTTTTATCCATTAAAGGTGTTCATAAAATTCTTAGTGGAGAAGGTATACAAATATCAGCCCGAACAGTCCGTGGACGTCTTCATGAAGCAGGCTTGAAATGCAGACGTCCGGCAAAGAAGCTAAAACTAACCTCTAAAATGAAAATGACACAATTTCAATGGGCTAGAGAATATAAAAATATACAGTTGATGATTGGGGAAAGGTAAGTTTCATTTATCATTGGTATTTTTGATTAAATTCATCCTTATAGTTCGCTTAATGGTTCTCTACATGTTTCACTTTTTCTTAGATTACTTGTAGCTAGAAGTATTAACAGAGAGAAGCCAATTTGCTCGTCGACGTCCTTCAGAGTATTGTAAAGAAACGTGTACGATCAAATCTATTAAACACCGCCCATCTTTAATGGTTTGGTCGTGTATTACGACAGAAGGATCGGGACCACTATATTTCGTTAACGGAACTATGGAACAAAAACAATATAAAAAAGTTTTATAAAACTATTTAATTCCTTATCTTGGTTCAATGGATCCAACTCAAGGACCATATACTTTCGTGCAAGACGATGCACCGAGTCATAATGCAAAAAGTGTAATGCGATACCTTGAATCTAAAAATCTACGTGTACAATCTTGGTTAAGCAATTCACCAGACATAGACCCAATTGAAAATGTGCGGAATGTCTTGAAAAACATCGTAAATACACGAAACTCAACTACAAAAGAAGAATTACAATAACATATTGGAGATGTATGGCGTAATGGCTTCGAAATTAAAAAAAGGCAATGAAAAGCTGCATTGGCAGTATGCCAAAAAGGATTGAGGAAATAATAAAACACAGAGGAGGAACAAGCATATATTAGTAAATATATATTCAAATTATACTTACTTGCATGTTATATGTAATTAAATAATAATATTACCAACTGTTTTTTTTTTAATTTTACCCCAAAATCATATTTTTAAGTGGTTTTAATTCGCTGGCTAGGGACTGTAGGTTTGATGATATTACACACAAAACCATTACTATTTTTCTATGCAACAGTAGACAGGAATACATGAATTATCAAATAAGAGTAATGTGGGAAATATTTCATTCCCAGTATCTCATAGTCTACATGCGCATGTCACGTGGTTCGCGCAGGTGAGGTGCTATCCGATTTTAATCTGATTCATCATTTCTTTTCATTCACTGATTCTGCAGGCCTACCTCTCAACCATATCTATTATACAGGGAAGCATCCCTACTTTCGAGATGGCGTTGTGAATGGGGAGGACGAGTTGGAAGGGTGAGGGTAGGCTTTAATGACGCTGCAGCCTTGGAAGTTTCTCTTAGTGCCGCCATTAATTGTAGACATGGGTTGGTCGAAAGAGTAACGCGCGTTTGCCGTCGAGACGTATTTTTCCCAAAACAAGTCTATCGTTGCAGTGCAGCGTGCGCTGCGTACTCGTTATCGAATCCTCCCTCGTAATGCTGTTCCAGACCGAAAGTCCATTTTGTTATGGGTGGAGAACTTCCGTGCATGTGGTAGTGTTTTGCAAAACAGAGTTGGGGCTCAGAGGACCATCCGAACCCCAGAAAACATTGACCGTGTAAGAAGATCGATTTTGCAGTCCTCTAAGCGTTCTGCTCGCAAACATGCATCCGCTATGGGGCTTTCTAACCGTACTGTTCGTCGAATTCTCCACCAAGACCTTCACTTCCATCCATACAAGATGGTCATTGCGCAACAACCGTCACAGCGGGACTGGCGAAATCGAGTACAGGCATGTGAAACTTTGATTCAAAACTTGATCAAGATGCACGTGTTTTGTTTAGTGACGAGGCGCACTTCCACATTTCTGGAATAGTTAACAGGCAGAATATGCGTTATTGGAGTGGTGAAAACCCTAGGTTAATTCATGAGAGACCTCTACACAGTGACAAAGTGACACAGTGTGCAATCAGCAGTGAAGGCAGCATTGGGCCCCATTTCTTCGAGGAGAACAATTCTGCTGTTGCCGTCAATTCTGAGCGGTATATTAACATGATTCAACAATTTCTTGAACCACAACTTCAACAGATAAATTGGGGACTAGTGCGATTTCAGCAGGATGGTGCCACGGCCCATACTGCTAGAAATTCCATGGCTGTTTTGAGGGAAATGTTCCTCGGGCGCTTGATCTCTCGGTACGATGACATGCCATGGCCGGCGCGCTCGCCAGATTTAACTCCGTGCGAATACTTTTTATGGGGCTACCTCAAGAGTGAGGTGTTTAAACATCGACCCAGGACCCTCGAAGCCTTGAAGAATGCAATACGCCTTGAAGTTGGCCGCATTCCGCAACAGATGCTTCGCAGATTTTGTGGAGAACTTCAGAAACCGGCTACATCGGTGCATTGATAGTGAGGAACATCACTTGAATGATATGTTGTTTAAAACTAAGTAAAATTAACTTCCAATTGTACCCTTCTGATGCCACAATAGAGTTTTGTTCTAACATTATTTGTTTTTTATTTCCCTTCAAAGTTAGGGATATTTCCCTGCCCCATCCTGTATATAAATATATGGGTAAATTTAAACTATATAGATGATGCTTAACCCGATACTTTTTCAGTTGACTGTACTCTTTTGACATGTGCGCTTATGTGTTTTCATAACAAAGTTTAATTTGAAGTCGGAGGTGGTGCCCCGGTTATCTTTTAAGGTGAGTGGATGCAATTTTTGTTAATTCTATTCTGTAAGTTCTTGCTTAGAACTAGAAGTAATTTTCATCCGTATTAAACACGGTTTAGTTAGTTATATTGTAGACCATTCCTAACCTAGAACTTGTTAGTTTACAAATTTATTGGTTCCAGTAAGAGGATATAAGATGTGTTCGTTTGCATTGCACTGCAACTATCTACATCATGAGTACAACTTGAACTGAACTTATGCAATTACAAATTCTAGCCAAACCTGAACGCTGTAGTTCATGCAATGCGTAACCTATAAATACTGTTGACAACCGATAAAATGGATTTTCTTTTATTATGTGGAGATGAAAATGGAAGAAAATACTTTTTCAGTCCCTAGCACAGCCTTTTTCTGCATCAGAATTATTTAAAAATCTATCAAAATGTAGATAGTCAAATCATATTTGAATTTGCCAATATTACACAAATTCGCAATAAAAAGGTAATTTCCAATTATGAAAATAATTCCTAGCAAACGAACACACCTTATGCAACTAAAAATTTTTGTTAAACGAATGCTGTGTGTTTACAATTAATGTAGTGCATAACCTATAATACTGTTGGACTGTATTACGTTGCTTACCTAAACTTCCCGCAGAACTCAATGGGGTATCTTTTGGATGACATTCCTTTGAACCGAAGACAACAAATGTGGTTTCAACACGATGGTGCTCCGGCGCATTTTTCGATTGCCGTTAAAGAGCATTTAGTGTGTTTGAAGCACTTATAGCAGTGCTTGAAATACTTTAAGGACTTCAAACGCCTTACAATGAGCTTTGTACTTGATATTTCTATTGTCACTTGGCAGTATCTGATGCTTTACTTTTTAAAATACTATATTTAGTAATTTACACTTTTGTAAGTGGAAGTACAGTCGAACTCCTCTAACTCGAATTAATTTTATTTCCCGGTACTTTTGTTAAGTTTTTATACATTTTAACCTATTTAACTCGAATATTTCTGTAACTCGAACGAAAATTGAAGAATGTATAATAAGTTAAGACCTCCCTAAGGGAATTACCAATTTCTGTTATTGAGACAAGAAGTTCGGTTTTCGCTTATATCGTCATTTGTGTGGTTTGTTTTGTGAGCGATAAGTTTATTGTTACGTCAATATGGCTCCGAAACGTAAATTAAAAAGTTTAAATATCGAAAAGAAATTGATATTAAAAAAGGTGGAAACTGGAATTAAAAAGAAGTTTATCGCTGTTGAATATGACATACCGCCCAGTACTTTGTCAACCATAATTAAAAATAAAATAAGTATTCGAAATTTCGCGACTAGCCGAGGCAAAACAGATATGTGAAGAAACCGAGATGTTACAAATAGAAGTTTGAATACAGCCGTATTTAAATGGTTTACATCAATAAGAGATGCAAATATTCCTGCGTCAGGAACACTTTTACAAGAAAAGGCCATAGAATATGGTTAACATTTAGAAGTAACAAGTTTTAAGGCCAGTGCCGGTTGGTTTCATAAATTTAAAAAAGGTAAAAACTTAGTGTGATATCTGTAATATCGAATTTTTTATTATAAACATTTTAGATACTATATATCGCAGAAGAACGTATGTGGGGAAAGTTCTGCAGTTGATGAAAACCAGGTTGTTGACTGAATTAGAAATGTGCTGCCGAGGATATTGGGCTCCTATAGTGAAGACGATATTTTCAACGCTGATGAAACCGGGTTGTTTTTTAAATGCAGAGTATCCGTTTATTGTTTTAAATGCATGCCTAACAAAACTTTAGCATTTAAGCACGACAAATGTTTTGGTGGCAATCTTAGCAAAGAGCGTGTTACGTGTCTTCTTGCTTCAAATATGAGTGGTACAGAAAAACTAAAACCTGTGATTATTGGAAAAAGCGCTAAGCCAAGATGTTTTCGAGGAATTAAACGGTTACCAGTGAACTATAAAAATAACAGGAAGGCATGGATGACTAGCGACATTTTTGAGGAATGGTTAATTAAACTAGATAAACAGTTTTTAATGGAAAAGCGGAATGTAATAATGTTTGTAGATAATTGCCCTGCACATGCTCCAATACAGCATAAACTGAAAGCCATTAAATTGCAGTTTTTTCCACTTAATGCTACATCCAAATTGCAACCTTTACATCAGGGTATTATATGAAGCTTTAAGCATCACTACAAAAAGAGAATTTTGAAACCTACTTTGGATGGCTTAGAAAAAAACATGTCTGTTCCTAAAATAACGCTTTTGGATTGTGTTAAACAGGTTACAGTGACTTGGAATGTTGATTTAAAACAAGTTATAATTCAAAATTGTTTCAAAAAAGCAGATTTTAATATCATTCAATATGAAGAAGAGGATGAAATTCCTCTATCTCAGTTAAGAGAAAGCTTGCTGATTGAGAAACAGGATGCTGTTGTTCTTGAAGAAATACAGAAAGATGTAACGAATTATTAAATATAGAGGATGTGACCATTAGAATCTCTTCTTGAAGTGTATTCTAATGTGTTAACGACTGACCACCTTACAGACCATGATATTTTGGAAAGTGTGTCAACAATTACATCAACCCTACAAGAGGAAGAAGAAAGTGATGAAGAAGTTCCTGTTAAAAAACCATCACATAGCGAAATCATATGCGCTCTTGATACTTTAAAAAACTACTTTATGACGGAGGAGACAACACCGGATTCAATTTACATGTCATTGAATAAAGTAGAAAAATTTTATGAAGCAAATCGCTCTAGAGTGTCGCGTCAAAATTTAATAACAGACTACTTTCCCAAACCATTAGAAGAAAGTGTTTTAAAACTTTGAAATAAACATGTGTACACTGTTATACTGGGTGTCTCCAAAATGTTGGGACATAGCTTAACTACAGACTGATGGGATTAAAATAAGAAGATTTAACCCAACTTACCTATATCCAAAGTCGCCTCGTTAAGTTGGTACAAGACGTGAAAGTTGTTTGAAAAAAAATAATTTTGCGTATAAAAATAGGAGGCTTTGATCGATTGTTATAATTTTTGGTATGGAGTGTTCTGTGACTATAAGTCACGTTTCGAGATGGTTTTGGTCTTCATCGGTAGGTTGTAAGTGTATTAAATTAAAATGTCGCAATACAAATTTGGTGATAACTTTCTAGTGCTTAGGCTGAGAACTTTCAATTGTTTGTTACACAAAGATATATATTTTTTAGGAACATTTTTTGTATCTTTGTAATTTTTGATAACTATTACGGTTTCTCCGGAAAAAAATAAAATCTGATCTGATGATATGCTTTTTTTGATAGGAATAATCTAGTTAACCGGAATACTATCTTTTAACGACAAATGAGTATCATTTGTTTGCTACATGTCAAAAGCACAGAAGTTTAGTGTGGTAAAATTAAGTAATTAGAATGCATTACTTGCCATGCCATACATTTTGTATTTTTTTGTTTATAATGTATTTAAGATTTTTTTCCGGAGAAACAACTTTCACGTCTTGTACCAACTTAGCGAGGCGACTTTGGATATAGGTAAGTTGGGTTAAATCTTCTTATTTTAATCCCAGGAGTCTATAGTTAAGCTATGTCCCAACATTTTGGAGACACCCTGTATATTATTATCTACGTTGCCTTGTTATTTGTTCGCGTTCTATATACATTAATCTCCAAATACATATCTGTTGTTTAAATAATATCTTATTAATACATATGTACTTTTTGAGTTAAATTAGTGTATAATAATGTGTATTTCTCAATAAATATGAAATTTTGAAGTTTTTTACAGTTTTTCTGTATCTCGAATTTTCCGTAACTCCAATTTTTAGGCAGGATTTTAAAGGTTCGAGTTAGGGAGGTTCCAGTGTATTTGATACTTGTTTTCTTAAAGCACCCTAGCTTAATGCTTGGTGGTTGGTGTTACCCAGCTTAAGTTTTATGTAATTTTTTGCAATAACCTTTATCTCTTTTGGTTTTTTTTTTTTAGGAGGAAGTTTCTTTCTATGTAAGTTACATTCCGGACCTGGTTCTACATACGTTGCCATTCTGTTTGGAGGAAAAAAAAGGAAATTAATGTAGTTGAAGCGGAAGAAATAGGCCTAATTTTGGGCTATATTCTGTTATCTAAATAAACAAAATTCTGTAGATGCATTCACCAAAATGTCTACAGAATATGAGTTGCGTGATCATTACAGTAATAACTTTGAAGAATATAATAGTGACGCAGACATTAAAGTAGGAAATTTTATGGTTCAAACGGGAGATTTTCATGATTCTAAAACGGGAATATGTGACGTCAACGTAGCAGAAGGTGTCTTATTGGACAATATTAAAGATGAACGTTTGAATGAGCAGTTAAACAAAGATATTGTTAATACTGAGAACTGTGAAAAATATAATTGTGATGCAGACATTAAATTAGAGGAGTTTATAGTTCAAACGGGAGATTCTCTTGATTCAAAAGCAGGAATATCTTTGACAAGCGACGCCAACGTACCACAAGATGTCTCATTGGACAATATTAAAGATGAACGTCTGGATGAGCAATTAAGCAAAGATATTGTTAATACTGAGAACTGTGAAAAATATAATTGTGATGCAGACATTAAATTAGAGGAGTTTATAGTTCAAACGGGAGATTCTCTCGATACAAAAGCAGAAATATCTTCGATAAGTGACGACGTCGTAGCAGAAGGTGTCTTATTGGAGAATGTTAAAGTTGAAAATTTGAACGACCAAAACGATAAAAACTTTAAATACAAACATGAAGTAAAAGTTCACAAAGTCTCTCATAGGCTCGACAAGATTGTTGTGTGTGCGCAATGTGGAAAATCGTTCAAAGGGAAAAACAAACTATATCACCATTTTAGGAGGGCACATTTCGTCAGGAAAGTTCACTCATGTAGTTATTGTGAGCGGACATATCCTCGCAAAATTGGTCTGACGATACACATTAGAAAACACACTGGTGAAAAGCCTTTTACATGCGAGATTTGTAAAAGGTCATTTACTTGGTCGAGCGGACTGAGGAGTCATATGAAAACACACACTGGTGAGAAGCCTTTTACTTGCGAAGTTTGTAAAAAATCATTTGGTTGGTTGAGTGGTCTGATGTATCATATTAGAACACACACCGGTGAAAAGCCTTTTACTTGCGAAATATGTAAAATGTCATTTTCTGAGAAATATGCACTGACGACTCATACTAAAATACACACCGGTGAAAAGCCTTTCACTTGCGAGATTTGTAAAAAATCATTTTGTTGGAAGAGAGGGCTGATGAGACATACTAAAACACACATTGGTGAAAGGCTTTTTACTTGCGAGATTTGTAAAAGGTCATTTTTTGAGAAATTTAGACTGATGAATCATATTAAAATACACACCGGTGAAAAGCCTTTTACTTGCGAGGTTTGTAAAAAGTCATTTTGTTGGAAAAGAGGACTGATGAGACATATAAGAACACATACGGGCGAAAAGCCTTTTACTTGCGAGATTTGTAAAAAGTCATTTTCTGAGAAATTTCGACTGATGTATCATAGGAGAACACACATTGATGAAAAGCCTTTTACTTGCGAATTTTGTAAAAAATCATTTAGTAGGAAGAGAGGATTGACAAGTCATATTAAAACACATACCGGTGAAAAGCCTTTTACTTGCGAAGTTTGTAAAAAGTCGTTCTGTGAGAGGGACCAACTGAGGAGACATAATAAAACACACACCGGGGAAAAGCCTTTTACTTGTGAGATATGTAAAATGTCATTTTCTCAGAAGAGCGCATTGGCAAGTCATATTAAAAAACATACCGGTGAAAGGGCTTTTCCTTGCGAGGTTTGTAAAAAGTCATTTTCTCGGAAAACCAATCTGACCGGCCATATTAGAAAACACGCCGGCGAAACGCCTTTTACTTGCGAGATTTGTAAAAAGTCATATAGCATGAGGGCAGAATTGACGAAGCATATTAAAAGACATACCGGTGAAAATCGTTTTACTTGTGAAGTTTGTAAAAAGTCGTTTTGTGAGAGGGATCGACTCAATAGACATATGAAAACACACACTGATGAAAAGTGTCTAAGTACAAAGTTTGTAGAAAATCATTTGGCTGCTCTTCAGGACTAAAAAGACATGAGAGTGCATAACGAGGTATTTCCATTGTTCTTGTAAGTTGTGTTCAGTTAAATTTAAGAGCCCTCAAAGTATAAGAAGGCATATAAAGCTACGATTTAAAAAATGGTTTAACAATCATTTAGTTGAGATAAAATATAGGGTTTTTTTGTTACTTCCATACATTTTTTGATTGATTTCTGGTACGCAGAATTACCCGTAGCTCCGAATGATGGTAAAAAAAAAAACAATGGTTAAACAAAATTAAGAATGTGGTGATGTACAGGTCTCGCGTTGTAGGATGGCGAGTTCCGGCGCTGTTCGAAGGTACTGTCGGACGTCGTTCGGGAAAATTCAAGTTTGAATGCAGCATGCAGTGGCGTAGCTCGACTTATTCTTTAAATTATTTTAGCATAATAAAAAACGACTATAAAATAAAGTCTTGTATTTCCACCGCGCATCTGAAGCGTTTGGCCATCCAATAAGGCACAAACTGTAGGTGATGTGAATCACGTAATTTACGAGTGCCCGAAAAATAGGACTGCTACGATGGAACTGTGGAGGACTTTAACGACTTTGTAAATTGAACAGCCCTCGAATGTTAATTACCTCCTTAGCCTTGATGATATTGGTATTTATAGAGCCATTTATGATTTTTTAGAGAAGAGCAGAACATTCTTTTAGTAGTGTAGCTTTATTTGTTCGTTTTGTGTGTCTAGTTGGTTCCCTTGGCTAATGCTGCTTTGCATAGCCATATACAACAACAACAACAATGTAATATCATCTACTTATGTAAATACTTGTGCCATCTATTGTATTAATAATAATAATAATAATAATAATAATAATACGTATTTATTGGGAATAAAGTAAGAGAGTAGATATAACAATTTATGCAAACATACACACAATGCCAAAAAGATTAAATCGCCTACAATACTACAATACTTTGTTGCATTGGCGTTCTCCCTTTAACCTATTTTGAAACTAAATAATGATAAGAAAAAATAAATAAAACAAAAACTATGTAATATACATCACAGGTGCAAAATAAGTCCATCACTTCCGAAGTAACTATACTAAATCTATCATTAACCTGGGCAAATATGCGGTAACAGCCAGAGTCGTGGTGAGCGCATAAAAGATTACACATAAAATAGAACGTAAGAAATAAATTATAAAACGTGCTGAAACACTTACCGTCTTCAAATCACAAACTGGGTAACATCTGTTAAATATTTGAATCATTAGATATGTTTCCACAGCTGTTTCAGTCGAGTGAGTACGAGGTGCGGAATAAATGATTTTTAATGCCGAAAACGACCGTTCGACATCTAGCGATGTTATATTTGCATATTTAAAATAATCTTTGAAACAACTTAATGCATCTTCACACGCACCTTCACAAATTTGTCTTAATATAAGAAAATCGGAGTCTTTCTCTAAAACACTTTCAAATTTTCGTATTACACACCAATTTGTTTCGCCTTCTACAGCGCATAACTGTGCGTGAAAATCATTCACAATTTGAACAGAATCCACTAGCCACATCGAAACATTTTGTAATTTTTCTATTCCCTCCGCTAGACCGAAGTAATTGTTGTGAATAGTTTGTAAATCTCTTTTAACCCGACTATCTTGAAATATTTCCTGGCTTTTCTTGATTGCTGCAGCTTCTGTCGGATTGAATTTTAAAACTACCTTCTTTACTTGATCAAAATATTTGTTGTAGTAAAACGCAGCCTGCAACCATGTTCCCCAACGTGTAACAATCGGCTGTGGTGGTTCAGGTAAATCAGGACACAGTTTGTGAAATAGTCGGGTACGTTTCGGGGACTTTAGAAACGCTGCCTTTGTACTAGCAATCAATGCATTTACTATAGCTAATACTAATAGCTTCTGGACCAACACATTAAAGAGATTTTACAAACTAGACATTGAATTTTAGCGCCATCAAAAATTAAGTCCGGCATGTCCACTATAAAGTTTTTAAGTGTGTCTGCCATTGGTCGTTTTCGCGACGTACTTAACTACGACATTTTTAAAGCAAACAAGCGTACTATTACGAAATAAATTACGACAGCCTACATATACACAGAACTTAGCAATAACGCTGTGAACGCGTGAAATAAATAATCGCCGACTCCGCACCACATATCTACTACACTGACTGTTACCGCTGTTTGCCCACTCTATCCATCATACGCTAACTCTGTTCATCAGTCTGTTCGGTAAATAGGCGACGCTTCATATCTTTTCTCCGCCGTTATTACCATGTACTTGTTCACCATCGAAGCGACATTATACGAATAACTTCTTTTGTATATTTCAGTCCCATGCTTTGGTATAGTTAGCAAATCAATACCCTGGCACAATAGCATAACAACTCCGAATTTTTGAATTTCCGTAAATTTGATTAAAATATTTCAAAGTATGTATAGTTATTGGTGCAATACTATAACATCTGAAAGTTTCAACCTTTTCACTTAACAGGTGAAATCTATGCCGAAGAGATTAGATGAGGTTATTAAAAATAATGGTTACCATATTAAGTACTGAGGATTTCTTATTACATTGCGGAATCCAGATTATTGTTACTGTACGAATATGAATGTGATATAAATTTTGTTTCATTTTGTTGTCTCCAAAGGACAAAATGAATTATTTTGTGAAAAATAAATTGGTATGTTAATTTTGTATGGTGTATTCTATATTGTTTCTTATAAGATAGAGATTATTTAATAATGATATCAAATAAGACATGTTTTGTTTCATTTCCGTTCTACATATATACATGCTGTATGAATACGACTGTGAGTGACTAGTTTAATTTTTAATATTTTGAAAAGTGGCCATTAAAGAATCCTTTTTTTTCTTCAATTCGTTAACAGATTTTCCGGTACTTTCAGATATTCGGTCCCAAGCATCTGATATTTTTCCCCTTCTTTTGTGAAAATCACAATTTCCAGACGAACGTGTACTGCTGGTAACGCAGAACACAGAGGTTACCCTGTACATTCTCGTGATACCTCCCCACTTAACGCCCTCGCTTCCTTTGACTCGTGCTAGAGACTCGATCGAGCGCTTCCTGGGCGAGGCGGGAACACAAAGTACACTCTCGCGCTCGGCTGGTCTCGGATCCGAGCGTGTACTGCTGGCATAACATGAGGAAGCGCGTTACCACCGATACTAGAAGGGCTCATCGCTCTTCGATGACATCAGACTGTTTAGGTAATGTATCGCCATGCATGATATTAGCCTAAGGGGTAAAGGCATCGTTTTTTGCATTTCCTTTTTAAGTTTTGAAGGGCTTCCGGTTTAAAGAGGATGCCAGTCGTCAACTGAGCCCTTCGCATCCCATTAGATTTTATTTTGGAAGAAACCAACTTTCAAAGCAAAAACCAAACACGTAACCGAGCACCGTTTTCGTGAAAGATGTATTTGTGGTGTTTTTTGTTAAATATAACGTAAGAATATAAAACTATTTGAAGAATAACATCTTCACGTTTTTTGTCAAATACAACGGACAGGGAATTGAGTTGGAATAGCATCTTTTTTAATCCTAGGATATTTTAAACTTACGGTTATAGTTTCGCCGGTCCTTGAATCTATAGTTGTTGAAAAATAAATAATATCTTCTTTTATTTACAATGTGTAACTCACAAACAAAACAACCGACGCCATCTTTGGTTGGGTTACCAGGTTTTTATCGTTTCAGAAAGGGTTTTATCGCTTCTGCAACACTAGAAAAACATTACAGGTATCACCAACAAAATATGGAAATATCACTACACAGTATTTTTTTAAATAAAACCAATATAATTTGAATAAACCAATTCAAAACGCAGAGACGGTCTGAGTGTGTAAACGCGTTTATGGCCTACGTCAAAATACGTCACAGTCTGCTGAAATCAAAGCTGGTTACCCTTGTATTAGTGGTAGTAGAGTCCGTTCAGAATGAGAACGTGACATTTCGTCACTAATTTCTGGACGGCGGGAAATCGAGAGAACACTGAAGTGTTCGCTCTTTCTGTTCTATATTTTTAGTAAGTGCTGGTCTAATGAATTAGCCCAACACTTACTAAAAATATAGAACAGAAAATTTATAATATACGAAAATTAAAACCATTAATAACAAATATATTACGACGACAATGACATCTACAAAAACGGCAATTCGAGTAAGAACATGTTTGTGCGCATGCGACGTAATGTCACGTTCTCATTCTGAACGGACTCTAACAGGATGCGTCTGTATCTTACGTCAGAGTTTTCGTGACGTTTTTAGCACGAGCGCATAATCAAATGAACTTGAAAGGCAGCAAGTGAATTGTTAGGGGTAGTTTTAACGGTTCGAAAGTTAGAACGTAGAACACGTGTTGCGGCCAGGTACCAATGAGTACCTAATTGTCTACGAATTCCGATTTGTAGGAAGGGAACGCTATGAGTGACGGGTGAGGGTGAGTGTTACTTGAGGAACATCTATGAATTTGGCTCTTGTCGTCGAAGGTTTTCACCATTTATTTCATATTTTTTTGTATGTTTATATTTTAGTTTGATGATTCTTGTGATTCAATTTTTAATAAATGTGAGGTTTATCTTAAGGGTTGTGTTCATTTCTTGGCCTAATTTATGTCATTCTACACTTATTTTGAAAAGCGCGCCGCGACAAAATACTAAACCTGGGTGCGTTCAGATTTATGGAATGTACGGCTGATGGGGTAACAATAGGTTTGCGCTTGCGGGACATATTTCGCCGAAGTTCAAACTTGGACGAAAAGTTGTTGATTGGCCGATAAATCTGAACGCAGGAGACGTTACGGTCGTACAAGTTGTCTTTTAAATTTGAACGACTATACTTACAGAACCCTGCGTTAAATCTGAACGCAGCCCTGTAAGTGCGCCGCTGGCTAATGGAGTATGGGAACCCCCTGAGCTAGATTAACAATTTGGGATCTTTAATTTGATACTTTGTTGTTGGCTGTACCCTTTCAACATTTACACTTGCTAGGCAATTTCATAGCAAAATTCGAAATATTTTGGAGGTGGTGCTGCAGTTTTCTTTTAAGGTGAGCAAATGCAATCTTTATTAATTCTATTTCGCTAGCCCTTAGAATTAGAAGTAATTTTCATCTGTTAGTCACAGTTTATAATCAGCCTATTTAGTTAGTCAGATAGTAAACTATTCCTAACCTAGAACTTGTTGGTTTAGAAATTTTTTCCTCCCAATAAGGCGTAAGAAGATATAGATATCTCCATCGTCAATCCAATCATAGTTTTTTATTTGATGCAACGGAGTTAATTGTTATTCGGAACTACTGGGTGATGTTACCAAAAACGTTGCTACTAAAGTTACGAAACAAAGTAATGATGCCGTGGATAAGCCTTTCACTATCGATTGTAACCAGTTTCTGTGTGGAGATAATGATCTTCTATCGTTTCGAGTATGTTAATACTCTTGTTGATAAATACATTGATAATAACTTTAGTCCTGAGACCATGCACTGGCATAGCATAAGGATGAATTCATAATTACAAACAATAAGAGAATAATGCAATAATATGCAGGTACAAGTACATACAGTTGTTGATGATCGTATTGGGAAGCAAGCAGTAACCACAACTTGCAAATTCCCGGGCTCATTTTTTGATTGCTGTTAAAGAGCATTTATAGCAGCACGTAGAGCAGTGCTCGAAGTACTTTAAGAACGTCAGAGGCTTTACAATGAATACATTGTACTTGATATTTCTATTGTCACTTGTCAGTATCAGGTGTTTTGAATTGATTACTACCAAAGCAGGATTCCTTAGCACTGCAGCTCGGTTAGCCTATTGTATTATCCCTGCTTGGGTGTAAGAGCCTAAGCAGCAAATCTTTCTCTATTGCTAGATCAATTGCGTTTTGCATAACGAGTCTGCTTTGAGCTAGCGCTGCGTATTCGAAAATAATATTGCACAATACATAAAGGTTCATTTTTGAAGATCCCCATCTTATGCAAGTGTCCTCTCAAACAGCCATGTCGTGTCAGTGGACATGTTGCTGTCCTAAGCTGCATCTTGTTTAATCCAAGCTGGTCAGCAGTCAAATATTGTGACGGCCTTTTCATCATCCGTTTTGCTGTGCTTTTGTTCAGCTGCTCCAATTTAACTGGTGCTGTTTTATGATCCACTCATTAATTGCACCACGCACTCTTGCTAATACCTAAACCCGGTTTAGGTCCAATAAAATTAATTTTTGAGCCTTCTCTCGCTAGTTGGTCTGCAATTTCATTGCCCGCGATACCCTTGTGTCCTGGCATCCACACCAATGTGACCTTGTTGTGTTTAGGTTTTGCAGGCACTACCATACTAGTTTGGAGACTATATTGGGTGCTTTTTTGTAAATTGAAATATTTGATACTTGTTTCTTCATTATGTAGAATACCATGGTACTATTTTCAATATGTATACCTCACCTTCACCTTCGGGCGTGATCCAGGGATCTAATTTGGGCACCTTTTTATTCCTATCTTTATAAATGACATCGTTAACACCTTACACTGCAAACACCTCTTATTTGCTGAGGATTTAAAGATCTTTCACTAAATAAACAGCAGAAGCGACTGTTCTTCACTTCAGAATGATCTTGATTGCGTAAGATCTTGGTGGCCTGCATTTCAATGTCAACAAGTACACCTTGACCAATACACTATGAATCTGTTTTGGAGAGAGAAATACTTGAAAGATGTGGTGAAGTGAAGGATTTTGGGATTACATTTGATGGTAAACTTGCTTTCATTTGTCTTATTAACACCATAGTATGGCTTCATATATAGGAATTGTCATGATTTTAAAAATGTTGTTTAATTTCATTATGCAATGTATTTATTCGATCCAGATTAGAATATGGAGCACTGATCTGGATATGGTATCCCATTCATCAAACCCACCTTAAGAATATTGAAAATGTTCAACTATGATTGATAAAATTCCTGATGTTTTTGTCTGATGGTGTGAGAGCCTGAGAGAGGCTACGCTTATAGGCTTATGTTGAATCATTTCAACGTGGTGTCTCTACAACTAAGACGCAAAGTGATGAGTAGAGTTTGTTAAAAAGGTGGTACCGGCAGTGACGCACCGCATAAAAGTAGGTACGTAATATACAATATTAGTGAAAAAAAATTTGTTCCTTTCCTGTCGTCTTGTGTCCACTGTGGCAATTGGCAACCCCCCGGGTGTCTAGAATTGCAACACACCCCCCTTCCATTACTTTTGTTTCTAATTAAAACATTTTTTTAATTGGTTGTCCGCTGAGGAAAAACAGTGAATTTATACCTCATCTTCTTATACTGTCTTTCGCAAGGACAGGAATTTTGATGTTACTGGTCTGAAAAGGGGGAGGTGGTGTTCTTGTTGCAGTTGATTCAACTGTGCTAGTGAGGTTGTTGACCGACGAACACTTTTGTCCTCTGATTGATGCTATTTTTTCAAGTGCACTTACGATTATTTCACTTTCTGTTGTAGTGTATACATACCACCCAGCTTATCCGCGGATGACATTTTTTTCCTTGAAGCACTTGAGCTGATAATTCTGGATGTTCAGTGATGTTAATTCTTTTTAATTGGAAATTATTTTCCCCCAGACGTTAGTGATCCAAATTGTTATTAATCATTTCACTTCATCTGTAAGCCAACCAATTTAATACCATTACCAACGTTAACTCACCCCTTTCCCGACCTCGTATTTTGCAGTAATTATCAAGTATTGGTTGACCATTGCGAGATCCTGTTGTTCCAGAGGACTCATACCATCCAGCTCTACATATCTTACTTAAAGTTCCATGTCCATCTTCAGAAAAACGTTTCCCAACCAATAAAAAAACATGCGCTACAACTTTTTCCGTGCTAATTATTTTTGCTCATAGTGATATGTTCAAGGCAGTTTGGGAGCCCGTCCAAAACGCCGAAGATGAAATACACCCGTTGACTTTTTTTATCAAACATTATATAATATCGTGAATAAGTCGTTCCAACCACTCAGTATGTAGTTCCTTTTATCCTCCTTGGTTGGGAAGACTTTGATTGATGGACTTAAAATGAAGAACTACTATCCCCGTAAGTGGATAGCTACTGGCAGTCCAAGTTTTATGAAGATTTTAGGTTAGTGAGTTACGAAGAGGAAATAAAAAACCATAAGCCCACCTAATAAAATTCAAAAAATCTAAAGTCGGACCCCGGGGCATTTGGAAATTTTGAATACAAAAAGGAATCAATCCCCTTTCCCGGGCGATTGTTTCGGGGTGATACAAAGTTTGACAAACCCACAAGCTATAGTAGATGCATTTGGGATATATTTAATGAACATTTTTTACCTAGCGACGATATCCGCTTTTAAAACAAACCCTTTTCTTTCAACCCTTCAGTATACAAACCATTACTGAGACAAATGTGGTTAACAGACCCCGGGTTAAGAATAGTTCACTGCCGGAGAAGATCAAATTCCTCTTTCTTCCAAAAGGGATTGTCGGAGGGTTTTTAGCTGTTCCGCTATGTGCTATCTACAATTTATGTGAAAACTTGTGTACCCACATTTTGGGAAGATCGCTAGAACCCAAAATTTTTTAAAAAGGAAACCGGAATTAATCACGAACTATCGACCTATTTTATACTAAGTAATTTTTCAAAAGGTGTTTGAGAAATTTTTATACGACTATCTACGGTAACATCAAAATCAGGTTGTCTTGGCCCCACGGTTATGTGAGAGGTAAATCAACAGTTACTAACCGGGCCTGTGTAACACAAAGCATTAGTGAAACTTTGATCAACGCTCACAGTTAGATGTGGTCTAAAAGATCTCACAAGAGCCTTTGATTCTATTGATTTCTCGTTATTGCTACGGAAGTTGGGTACTATCGGCTTTTGCATTTGTTGCTGAAAGATAAATCCATTCACGGAGATAATTGTAGGTACAATTTTTTCCTTATTAAAACATTGAGGCCGCAGGGTTTAATTTGGGACCCGTGTTTTTTTTTTGATGACCCACAATCACTAATGCCGTTTTTTAGGTTTGTGACACTTAAAGATATTTCACAAATTTGATTCACTTTTGATGCCAACTTCAAAGAGAATCTGATAAAAAGTAATTGGTTTGTTGATAACAAACGATCAATGTGGAGAAATGTTGCGTAGTTAGATACCCAAAAGGTGTAAAAATCGTTTCGATTAAAATATACACGGCAAACTAACCTTTCATCGGACATTGGAAAGACCGGAGTGTTTTTTGATGATCGACTTTGTTTGCCCGCAGGTGATTCGGGGCAACGTGCTTGAGATTTTCTTGGTTTGTTTTTCAAAAACACACGCAATTTTGATTCGCTGCTCAAAAGGACTTTTTTTTTTCGGGTTATTTAAAATTAAAGGGTTATATGGACCCTTATTAAAATGTCCCCAAACTTCGATTGAGCAGTGCCCCCGGTTTTTAAAACATTCGGGGAGACTGGTAACTTCCGAAAAGGGAATCGATCATGGCCAGTTCTTTTTCGCAATGTTTCATCATTTCATGAACGTTAGAACCATAGTGCTTTTTCCCGGCCATTAATAGTAAAATTGATTGTCCAGAGTTACTTATTTTTCATGTTCCCCAGGGCCCAAATGTGTCTTCATTTCGAAACCTGTGAGAACTAATGTAATGCCCCTGGGCCCAATAAACCGCATCTGTGGGCGCTAAAATTTTTTATAAGACTTTTTTCTGGGTCAATTTTTTAGTGTTACGTGTATATTATGCAACGTATGTATGTATGTATTCATCGTTATATCTTATGTATTTTAAGAATTTTAAATTTTTTTCTTTTTTGTACTTTTGCTACACTTAAGATAATTTGTATGTATATGTGTCTATTTTGGTGTTTTACTGTTGGGCACAAATAAATATTATTATTATTATTATTATTATTATTATTATTATTATTAAATATGTGATGTTGAAAAGACATGTTTATTTTTCTTTAATTAATGTGCTGCTTGCTAATTATAACATCAGAAGTTCCTTGGAAAATTAATTTTATTTGTAGATGCTACCTTAGTCCCATAAGACTTTATGACAGATAGATTTCCCCGTAAGCAATCCCCTTTAACAACAGACCGTGTTTTGAAACACGGCTCCTCCGTTTGTACTTAATGCTTTTAACGAAAATTAAATATGTAACATGTTCCGGCATTTTTGTTCCGTTAAAGAGCATTTAGTATGTTTGAAGCACTTTTAGCAGCGCCTGGGTACTTTAAGAACTTCAAAAATTTTACCATGAGTATTTGTACTTGATATTTCTATTGTCACTTGTTAGTATCCGATACTTTACTTTTTCAAATACCATATTTGGTAATTCAAACACTTTTATAAATGGAAGTATTTGACTACTTGTTTTCTTAAAGCACCCTGGCTTAGTGCTTGGTGATTGGTGTCACCCAGCTCAGACTGATTCTTGTTGTTTTTGTAGTTTTGCTTAAGTTTTATGTAATTTTTCGTAATAACTTTTATATCTTTTGTTTCTTTTTTAGGAGGATTTTTTTATATGATTTACATTCCGGGCCTGGCTCCACATACGTTGCCATTCCCTTCAGAGGAAAAATAGAAACAAATTAACGTAGTTGCAGAGGAAGAAATAGAAATAAATAATTTTGGGTTATATTCTATTATCAGAATAAACAAAATGACAGAATATGATGAGTTACGTGAACATTACAATAATAACTTTGAAGAATAAAAGGACGGGAAATTTAAAATTTGAAAAATTGATAGTTCAAACGGGAGACTCTCTTGATTCAAAAGCAGAAATATCTTTGATAAGCGACGGCATCGTAACGCAAGATGTCTTATTAGAAAATATGAAAGTTGAAAATTTGGGTGAGCAGTCAAGCAAAAATATTGGTAGTACTGAGAACGGTGACAAATATAATCGGGATGCAGACATTAAATTAGAAGACTGTATTGTTCAAACGGGAGATTTTGTTGATTCAAAAGCGGAAATATCTTTGATAGACGACGACATCGTAGTGGAAGGTGTTTTATTGGAAAATAATATTGAAAATGTGAACGATCAAAGCGATCAAAACTTTAAATACAAATATAAACTAACTGACAAGATAGTTGTTTGTGCGCAATGTGGAAAATCGTTCGAAGGGAAAAAGGAACTACATCAAAATTTGGAGGTTTTTTCCAAGAAGATTCACCGTTTTGTGGGCGAACATATCGTCTCAAGATTGATCTGACGAGACATATTAGAAAACACACTGGTGAAAAGCAGTTTACTTGCGAAATTTGTCAAAAGTCATTTTGTTGGAAGAGAGGTCTGATAAGTCATATTAAAACACACACCGATGAAAAGCCTTTCACTTGCGAGGTTTGTCAAAAGTCATTTTGTTGGAAGAGAGGTCTGATAAGTCATATTAGAATACAAGGGAAAAGCCTTTTATTTAGATTTGTAAAAAATCATTTCTTAAGGGGTTTTGGGGACTCATATTAAAACACACAACGGTGAAAAACCTTTTACTTGCGAAGTTTGTGAAAAGTCATTTTCTGAGAAGTTTGGACTAATCAAACATAAAAGAACCCACACCGGTGAAAAGCCTTTCACTTGCGAAGTTTGTAAAAAGTCGTTTAGTTGGAGGACCTCACTGATGGGACATATTAAAACACATACTGGTGAAAAGCCTTTTACCTGTGAGATATGTAAAATGTCATTTTCTCAGAAAGGTGGGTTGGCAAGTCATATTAAAAAACACATCGGTGAAAGGCCTTTTACTTGCGAGATTTGTAAAAAGTCGTTTTTTGAAAAGTTTGGATTGATCAAACACCAAAGAACACACACCGGTGAAAAGCCTTTTACTTGCGAGATTTGTAAAAAGTCATTTACTGAGAAATATAATCTGACGACTCATATTAAAACACACACCGGTGAAAAACCTTTTACTTGCGGAATTTGTGAAAAGTCATTTTCTGAGAGATTTGGACTAATCAAACATAAAAGAACACACACCGGTGAAAAGCCTTTTACTTGCGAGATTTGTAAAAAGTCATTTTCTGACAAAAGTGTACTGATCAAACATAAAAGAATACACAGTGGTGAAAGGCCTTTTACTTGCGAGGTTTGCAAAAAATCGTTTTGTTGGAGGACTGCACTAATGAGACATATTAAAACACACTGCTAAAAAACCTTTTACCTGTGAGATATGTAAAATGTAATTTTCTGAGAAGGGTGCATTGGCAAGTCATTTTAAAAAGCACACTGATGAAAGGCCCTTTCCTTGCGAGGATTGTAAAATGTCATTTTCTCGGAAGAGCGATCCGACAGGTCGTATTAAAAAACATACCTACAGAACGCCTTTTGCTTGTGAGATTTGTAAAAAGTCATATAGTACGAGGGCGGATCTGATAAAACATATGAAAACACATACTGGTGGAAAGCCTTTTACGTGCGAAGTTTGCAAAAAGTGTGCGAGAGATCGACATATGAAAGCACACGTTGGTGAAAAGCGTCTTACTGCGAAATTTGTGAAAAATCATTCGGCAGCTCTTCAAAACTAAAAAGACATGAGAGTGCATACGAGGGATTTCCCTTATTCTTGTAAGTTGTGCTCGGCTAAATAAAGCTTGCAAAGTGTAAGACGGCATATGAAGCTGCATATTAAAAAAAAAATTAACAAACCATACTCGGCACAATCGATTAGTCGATATAAAATGTTGGCTTTTTTTTGTTACATCGTTAGCCCATTAATGCCTGTGAATTAAAAGCTTTGAAAAATGTTTTTTTCTGCGCCAAGTGTTTAAAAATTAATAAAAACATGTAGTTAAACACATTTTATTCTTTGTTTGTTTTTGTTATATTGCGGTATCAAATGTCGTCTTCGTATGGAAACATTTTCCTTCTATTGCCATGAAAATCTCTTCACTGGTTGTATTGGCGCTACTCCAAGACAAGCACCAGCCGTCGTGACGATGCTGTTGTCCACTTATCGTACATAGGTTATATCACATTCCCTTTTAAGGCATAGAAAATTGATTCTTTGCCTTTTTTCTTTAAATTTTTTTTTTAATCAAATTTTTCAAATTTGATTTTCTCATAATGCCCCCCTCGTTCCATATCCATTTGCTTTCTAGGTACACAAAAGATTGGACTCAGTAAATAGATCATCAAAGAAAAATTTATTTAATCCAAAACTCATTGTACCTTGCAGAGTATGTATAAGTGTGGGTCTTGAGTTGAGTCCTATTGTGGTTTATCCTGGGGTCGATATTCCCATAATTTTTTTCCTATACATTTCAATAAGTATGTTATTGCCCACAAAAGACTTTTGTCTGAAACTTTTTTGTATATAACTATTTACGGACATAAGTATTAATAAAATAATTAAAAGAATAAGAAGAAAAGTAGGCATCGCTTCAAAATAATTTATTGTGTTCCAAACGTTGTCCATTTACTTTGATGCACTTTGTTCATTTTATTCCCTTATTGCAGTCATTTTAAAGCGTAGCATCATTGTTTTCTTCTATCTGTTTTAATTGTTTTATTAATATTTATATTCGTAAATAATTGTTAAATAAAAAAAAGGTTTCAAATTACAATTATTTGTTTTTTCGCGGACAATAATATACTTATTCAAAAAATATGGCAATTCCATTTGAAATAAATAACTTAACGCTCGAAAGACATTGATGGCACTTCTAAAATTAAACGTGGACTATGATAACATTTTTATCTACATTTTTTTTTCGATTAAATGGTTTCTGAGTTATTCAGTCGTCTCAAGATAAATGAATCCCGGGCATTTTCTACTTTTAAAATATTCTGTGGATATAAAATAACTAAAGGTCTGTTTTTTAATTGGTTGAACAGTTTGAGCAACACAAATGCGCGTTTTATAAGTGTTGGGTTCATGTAAAATAATAAGCTAGTCACGAAGCGTATCTATATAACTTTATTATAACCTTGATTATAATTATTACTATAACTATTATTCTACGATGCATTCGTCACGCTACGGCTACTACTAGGCATAGCTACTGCGGCTCTATGTTTGGCCTTCTGGGAAAATCATTTGCGCCGATGGCGCGTAATTCAAAGGATATAACAATAAGTCAAGTAAAATAGGAGCGGTGTTTTAAAATTGCTAGAACAATGAAGAAAACACCTAAAACGGCAACATTATTCCTTGTTTCTAATTTTTATATTTTGCCGATGCAAAGGTGTAATAGGTTTGATGATGTTACACAAAACTATTGCACATTGCTATTTTTCTATGCAACAGTAGGCAGGAATACATAAATTATCAAATAATGAGATAATATCAGATAATAAGAGTAATATGGGAAATGTTTCTTTCCCAATATTTGTCACGTGTGTCTCACGTTTAATCTAACTTTTCATTTTTCATTCATTGATTCGACAGGCTTACCTACCATCAACCATATCTAAATATATCGGCAAATTTAAGGTAGATTTACAATGTATGATCCTTAACCCGATACTTTCTCAGTTGGCTGTACGCTTTTGATAATTTACTCTTGCTGTATGTCCAGGGGGTGGGGACTCTTGGAATTCAATGAGAAAATTATTTTTGGCCCTCTTGTAAACCCCGCAACTAATCTATCTCTTTCATAATTGGTTTGTAACTAGGTTTCGAAGCTTGAAACTTGTTTGGATGTTTCTAACCATAGTAACTGTGGTTGAAAATGTTCGCCAAGGGAATGCTGCGTTCCTGTTCAGCTTTGCACGTTTGTCTGTAGTTTTCAGTGAATTATAGTGGAGTTGTTCATTTCGCACTCGTTTAGTTCTGTTCTTTGAAGTTTTCTTTTAAAAATCAACCTTTTCAAAGCCTGTAGGAACAAATTAAAAATTACAAATACCACAACTGCAGCAACAGGTACGTTTATTTGTAAATTATGTTACTTAAAAATATGTTTATATCCAGTACTTTCATCATAGACTCCAATTTAATATGCCAGTAAGTTTTTTTAGCCTTCTACAGAAATTCGCAATGCAATATTTTTGCTTTAACGCGGACAATATATTTTCTCTACTGAAAAACGTAGTACATCGAAGGACACCAAATCACCCTACGCGTATTGTGTCATATCTAGTGTTGAATTCCGCTAATAAATGCATATGTAAATAAAAACTTGTGTTTTGTGTTCTAATATTTGTGTTAAATACGAAATTTGAAAAGAATTGAAGAAATTTAAAGAGACCGCCTATTCTGCTGATAGTTTGCGGTATATCTACGAGAGGCGCCAAAATAGGGGCCCACGTCCATGGCCAGAGTTGTCTTCTAGTAAATATACTAGCACCTATGTTCAGTTATGTTGTTAAGTAAGGTTATGTAAGATGAGAACGAATTGTATTATATGAAATTAGTATTATGTGTTAAATTATTTGTATTTTAATCGAACCTGATGAAAATTTACGACAATTCATGCTTTAATTCTGCAGCCTTACCCAGTATATCTGAGGTGGTGCTCCAGTTATTTTTTAAGGTGAGTGGACGCAATTCTTATTAATTCTATCTTGCAAGTTCTTACTTAGAATTAGAAGTAAGTTTCATGCGTGTTCATCACGGTCTGCAATCAGCGTAATTAGTTAGACATATTCTTGACTATTCATAACCTAGAACTTGTTGTTTTATAAATTTATCCCCCTCAGTAAAATGTAAGAAGATGTAGACATCTCCAATTCACCTCCATCGTCTTCCCAATCATAGTTCTTTATTTAATGAAACGGAGTTAATTGTTACTCTGACTGCAAGCCAATTGGATAATGTTACTAAAAATGTTGCTATTAAGGTTACGAAACAAAGTAATGATGCTGTAGATAAGCCTTTCACTATCAATTATAACCAGTTTCTGTGTGGAGATAGCAATCTTTCATCATTTGAAGTGCATTAACACTCTTGTTGGTAAATACATTAATAATACCTAATTTTCATCCTGCACTGGTGGTCGGTCCCTTAAGAGAATTTCTGATTCCAAGATAGTGCAATTTTCATTAAAAATAACAAAACTAACTTATAAAATATTAATAACTAGAATAAGATAATCGTTCGTCGCGCCATAGGCGTGCGGTTTCTTCAATATTTATAATTAGAGCGGGCCAAGAGCGCCACGCGCCAGGTTCGCAATCAGGCTGCCGGGCGCATATATGTATGTAAACATAGGTAATTTAAATATGTAATTATTAGGACGAGGACCAAAACCACTGTCTATTACGTCGTGAAGACGCGCAAATATACACCTGCAGTTTGGGTGTTCGTTGATAAATAGGGCGTTGTTCATTCATCGACGGCTACGAACTAACAGCGCGCTTATTCATTCACGGATGACGCGCTCTATTCATCAACAAATGACGAGTCTGCAGATGTTACGTTTGCACCACTTCGTGGCATACTAGAAACGAGCGTCGGTGTGCTCGCTTTAGTGATTATGTCTAACGTAACTATTAAAAATAAACGGCCATTACCTACGAAAGTTAATAAATTTCTTAGTGAATTTGTGGATTTACACTACAATGGGAGTACAATTTTCTGTAAAGTTTGTAAAAGAAACTACTGTGCTGGAGCAAACGTGATTGTGAAAGACATATAAATAGCGCACACCACAGAAATAAAAGAAATGGTGTGTCACAACAACGTCAATTTCAATTAGAATTGCTTTTAACGTTTATGGTATGTGGTCTACCACTTCGTATACTTGATAAAAAAGCATTTCGAAAATTCTGGGTACATACAATACCGAGTGGATACTACCATCTCGGACAGCGTTACGGAGAGATATTCCACGAATACGTGAGGACATTGAAAATCGAATTAAAGCCGAATTAAAAGATAAACAGCTGTGGCTATGTCTTGATGAGACGACAGATTGCAAAAAATTCTATTTTGAATATAATAGTGCGCGTATTAGATCCTATTAAACCAAATTTTGCAATTCTATTAGCCAGCAGAAGATTAAAACAGTGTACTAGTAAAGCAATTACGGCCGTAGTTCTCGAAACGTTAAAAAAATTTCAAGTGTCAACCAGTCAACTGTTGTTGTTCATGAGCGATGGTGCAGCAACAATGTGTAGTGTAGGCCGTTCCCTTAAAGAAAAGTGTGAAGGACTTTTACATGTTACGTGTAAAGTCCATGCTTTACATCTTGTGGCACAAACTATTCGAGAGTGTTACCCGGAGGTGGATGCATTAATAGCAAACACGAAAAAAGTGTTTCTCAAAAGTCCTAAGAGGACTAGGGCATTCCACAGGTTATGCCCTGGTATTCGAGAACTACCACAGCCCATTCTTACGCGTTGGGGAACGTGGTTAAAAGCCGCTTTTTATTATAATGAACATTTTCAAGAAGTCAAATCCGTTATTTTGCAATTCGTCCCTGCCGAAGCTAGAGCTATTAGGATAAGCCAGAAGGGATTTTTCGATATTTCTGTTGAAACACATCTAAAGAATATTAGCAACAATTACAAAGGGTTAGTAGACGCGTTAGAAAATTTGCAAAATTCTGGATTGTCGTTGGTAGAATCAGTGCAAGTCGTGGACGAAGTTAGTACATTGTTACACAGTATAAACGATGCAACAAGTGGACGAGTTTTAGCTAAGTTCGATAGTGTTTTAAAAAAGAATCCGGACTACACGAGATTAAGACAAATGTGCGATGGGGCATCTGCAGATTCCTTGACTAAGTCTAAAGATTATTTTAATTACGCCTGTCTTACTTCGGTAGACGTGGAACGGTCGTTTTCGAAATATAAGAACATTTTTTCGTCTCGGCGAACATCCTTCACCGAGGCAAATGTGGAAACTTATCTGATGGTGCAACTTTTTAAACAAGCCTATCCGCATTATTAAGAAGGATAGAATTTATTTATTATATCTTTATTTACAGTTACATTACAAGTGCAACAGGATAAAAAAAGCGTTCAGTTTCTCAGTTATTTCCTTATTACATCCCATTTACAACGCATACCGTTTTCAATCAAATAAAAAATCATAATGAAAATAAAAACACCTCAGCGTGTACATATATATATATATATATCCGCTCTAATTACTAAACATTATTATTGCGTCAGCTTTTATTTTTACTCTTGTGTATTAATTTTCGAAATATCGCATATCTGCTGCATACATATACGCTATTTACAATAAGCGGCCGTTGCGCCTGATTCCGATTCTGTTGGATGGCGCAATTTGGCCCGCTCTATTTATAATACCGAAAAAGAAGTAATAAAGCGAATAATAATAAAAAAAAAATAATCAAGAATTATAATATCTGTAAGGCTGTGAAACATTCACCCTCTTAAGCAGCGTAATTAAGTAGCTTCGGCAGGATTGAATTGTAGAATAACAGCTTTTACTTTTTTGAAATGTTCAGCATAATAAAAAGCTGCCTGTAACCAGGTTCCATGTATTATTTGAACTGAAACATACAGTCATACCTTATCCTCTAAAAACTTTATTTATACCTTTCGATATTCTGTGGAAGGGAAGTTTCACAAATTTCTTATCGCGGGTTTCTACCGGGATCATGTTGGTTGTCATACTACCCTACAGTCCTTGATATCATTATTGCTTTGCAATATTTCAGAGATATTCGAGCATTCTTTTATCCACATTTTTACCTGTATAAATAGTCGATTTTTCATAGATGCAAATTTCTATACTAATCACATCGTTAAAAATAAACTATTATTATTATTATAGCACCCTGTTCCAGTGCTTCGTGGTTGATCTTACCCAGTTTAGATTGATTCTTGCTTGTTTTGTAGTTTTGCTTAAGTTTTATGTAATTTTTTTGTAACAAGTTTTATTTATTTTGTTTCTTTTTTAGGAGGAACTTTCTTTTTATGTGATTTACATTCCAAACCTGGTTCTACATATGTTGCCATTCTCTCTGGAGGAAAGAAGAACAAAGTAACCTAGTTGAAGAGAAAGAAATAGGCCTAATTTTGGGTTATATTTTATTGCCTGAATAAACAAAATTCTGTAGATGCATTCACCAAAATGGCCACAGAATATGACAAGTTCCATGAACATTACGATAATAACTTTGAAGAATACAGTAGTGACGCAGACATTAAATTAGATGGTTGTGTAGATCAAACGGGAGATTTTCTTGATTCAAAAACGGGAATACCTTTGATAAGTGACCCCAACGTAGCGCAGGATGTCTTATTGAAAAATATTAAAGTTGAAAATTTGCATGAGCAGTTAAGCAAAGATATTGGTAGTACTGAGAACTGTGAAGAAAACAATATTGACGCAAACGTTAAATTAGAAGACTGTATAGTTCAAACGGGAGGTTTTCTTGATTCAAAAGCAGGAATATCTTTGATAAGCGACGCTAACGTAGCACAAGGTGTCTTATTGGAAAATATTAAAGTTGAAAACTTGGACAGGCTGTTAAGCAAAGGTGAAAACTGCGAATTTGGTCTAGAAAAAATAAAAGCTCTAAAGGTAGAAATATGTACTAAAAATAGGAATGTTCCGGCGGTACAAGACTCACTGTTGGAAGACAACCAAGAGGGAGATTTTCATGATTCAAGAGCGGGAATATCTTTGATAAACGATAACGTCGTAGCACAAGGTGTCTTATTGGAAAATATTAAAGTTGAAAGTTTTAACGGACAAAGCGATAAAAGCTTTAAATACGAACATGAACAAAAAGCTCACAAAGTTTGTGAAAAGTCTTTTTCTAAGAATGGTGGACTGAGAGAACATATTAAAGCAGACACCGATGAAAAGCCTTTTACTTGTGAGATATGTAAAATGTCATTTTCTGAGAAATATAGACTGACGACTCATATTATAAAACATACCAGCGAAAACCGTTTTACTTGCGAGATATGTAAAAAACCAATCTCTTGGAAGAGAGGACTAATAAGACATCTTAAAACACACACTGGTGAAAGGCCTTTCAATTGCGAGGTTTGCAAAAAGACATTTTCTCGGAAGAGTGGACTGGCAAGTCATATTAAAACGCACACCGGTGAAAAACCTTTTGCTTGCGAGGATTAGAAAATCGTTTTCCGAGAAGAGCGGACTGAGAGAACATATGAAAACACACACCGGTGAAAAGCCTTTTACTTGTGAGATATGTAAAATGTCATTTTATACGAAGAGTGGACTGGCGATTCATATTATAAAACACACCAGCGAAAAGCTTTTTACTTGCGAAGTTTGTAAAAAGTCAATTTGTTGGAAGAGAGGATTGATAAGGCATATTAAAACACACACCGGTGAAAGGCCTTTCATTTGCGAGGTTTGTAAGAAGTCATTTTCGCGGAAGAGTGGACTAGCAAGTCATATTAAAATACACACCGGCGAAAAGCCTTTTACTTGTGAAATTTGTAAAAAGTCGTTTTGCATGGAGAATCGACTGAAAAAACATATTAGAACACATAGCGGCGAAAGACCTTTTACTTGCGACGTTTGTAAAAAGTCTTTTTCTTTCAAAAGTGTACTGGTGACTCATATGAAAACACACACCGATGAAAAGCCTTTTAGTTGTGAGATATGTAAAATGTCGTTTTCTCTGAAGAGTGGTCTGGCAAGTCATATTAAGCAACACACCGGTGAAAAGCCTTTTACTTGTGAAGTTTGTAAAAAATCGTTTTGTGCGAGGGATCGATTGAATAGACATATGAAAACACACGTTGGTGAAAGGCGTCTTACTGCGAAATTTGTAAAAAGTAATTTGGCTGCTCTTCAGGACTAAAAAGACATGAGAGCGCATTTCCGCTTACGTGCTGTTACCGTAGTTGGCAATTTCAACTCCGGGTTGTATTTGTTCCAAAAGTTCTTAAACGATTTCTTATCCAGGATGTTAAGTGACAAATTACATGTTATCATCATGACAAGTAAATCGAAAATAAAGTAATTTCTATTTGACGAGCCGTTTTGTCTATTTCTGTGTTTTGCACTATTTACATGCTTCCTACAGTCGTTCTTTTGCCTGAACATCAAAGTTTTCTCGCACACTTTACAAACTATATAAACACCGTCGTTCAACAAATCTAGAAACTCACAGATAGAGTTTTTTTACTTTATCAGCAAAGGGTCGTTGTTTAGCCTTGGGCATTTTTAATTAAAAATTTTCTTGAATAACTAGTATTCCGTCGGCTCGATTTACCCACACGTACACGCTGCGTTAGTGATGATGAATGTGTACGAATTTGAACTGCTTTGCCACCTGGCAGATGTTTACGCATCGCATCAGACAGGCGCGCGCCAAGTTCCGTTGGCTGCTCCAGCTGTTACGGCTATGCTGGGACGACACGATTATCTTACCTTACTAATGATCATAGTAATCGATGCCTAGAAGTGCGAGGTGTATTTCGTAATTCGACGCTTCTCCCAATACAACCACAACAACAACAGACCATATATAGGTGCTCGTCGGATGTTGAACTGGGTATTCAACTCGGCACAATCGATTAGTCGAGATGAAATGTAGGGTTTTTTTTTTACTTCGTTAACCCATTAGCACCTGTTAATGAAAAGCTTTGAAAATTTTATTTTTTTTGGGCCAAGTGTTTAAAAATTAACAAAAGCACATAGTTAAACAGATTTTATTATTGAAAATCTACGTTGATCTCTTGGAATACATTAAATACATGAAATTTTTTGAAGCATTCGATACACAGTCCAATACAACACTTAAAACACATTATTCGACATCTTCGCCCTTTACCGTCCGGTACAAAAATCATGTAATGGTATAAACCATCGAACCTTATATATCATTACTAACTCTGAAGTCACTGCCTGCAACCCTTTGTGCTCGACCTCGATCTTGTTGGTACTTGGTTGTTTGTTAGATATGTCTACAATTTAAGAAATGCAATTTTATAATAGAAATATAAACAAACTATCTTTTTACCTGGACAATACTTCCTCTGAATTCTAATTGACTGATGTTCGGACCACCTTTTCTATATAATAGCCACGTGTTTTTTTCTTTTAGTAATTCTTGATCAATAGTTTTGTTTATTGTGGAATGTTCAATACAATACTCAAACTTGCTCAATTCAGGATAGATGGAAGAAGACTACAGATAGTTCAAAAAGTTTAATGGAAAAAAATGATATTCGATAATTGAGACGTAGGTACATACGAACAGTCACACAGTATCGCCTGGAGGATAGGGCATGTAATAATATATACAGGTACATGAAAATATAGATTTAAAAGGGCGTCAATATATGTATGGATATTTTTAGATGAAAGTTCTGCATCTACATGCAAGCCATACCATATCCTACAAATGAGTTCGTCATTCATCAGTCTAATGGAGGTGTTAAAAGTCTCATATCCAAAGAGAAGCGTTTGATAACTGTACTTCTTGTACTATTGTACGCAAATAAAAGTATTTAATATATTATTTGTATTATTTCTTTCATTAAATTAGATATGACTTTGTCGGATACAGTCTCTGGGACACTAGGAGACGTTCAACGAGAAAACGCGCCCTAGCACTTGGAATTTCGCGTCAGAACCGTCAAACCATTTAAAAAAACATTTAAAATTCCATCCCTACAAGATAATGGTCGTCCAGAGGCTGCTTCCAACTGACAACGTTTAACGTGTGCAATTCAGTGAGCGCATGTTGGATATTCTTCAGGTCGAATTTGCATTGATCATCACATCGGACGAAGCACATTTTCATTTGGATGGTTACGTAAATAAACAAAATTGCCGATATTGGGCAACTGGCAACCCAAGAGAATTGCACCAGCAGCCTCTTCACAGCGAAAAAGTTACAGCGTGGTGCGCTTTGTCGAAAGTTGGGATAATCGGACCTTATTTTTTTGAAAATGAAAGAGGGCAGGCGATGACAGTGAATTCAGAGCGATATGTCGCTATGCTTGAAAACCATTGCGCATTGCTATTTTTCTATGCAACAATATGCAGGAATATACTAGGGTCGGTAAGGATTCATTTATAAGCGCGAGTCCCATACATAGCGAATATTGTCGCTTGTGCTAGGAGCGTCCCCGATTCGCTTCGCACAACTCTCCACCTTATACTTTCATAGTGGACAAACGTTGTAACACTGTCCGTATATTTTAGCGGTTCACTTTACTACGAAACTTACTAACGCGGTATAAATTATCAAATAGGAGTAACGTCGAAAATGTTTCTTTCCCAATAGTCAACATGCTCATGTCACGTGGTTCGCACAAGTGAGGTGCTATCCGATTTTAATCTGACTTTTCATTTCCCGATTCTGCAGGCTTACCTACTATCGACCATATCTAAATCTATCACAAGAGTATCACCAAATTTAAGCTATAGATTTACAATTTAGGATCTTCAACCCGATACTTTCCCAATTGGCTGTACTCTTTTGACGTTTACCCTCGCTATGCGTTTTCATAATAAAGTTTGAAATAGTTTGGAAATGGTACTCCGGTTTTTTTTTTAAGGTGAGTGAATGCAATTTCTGTTAATTCTATTTTGTAAGTTTTTACTTAGAATTAGAAGTAATTTTCATCCGTTTTCCTATTCCTAACCTAGAACTTGGTTTACAAATTTATTCCTCCTAGTAAGATGTAAGAAGACATAGACGTCTCCAATTCACCTCCATCGTCAAACCAACCGTAGGTTTTTATTTGACGAAATGGAGTTAATTGTTATCCTAACTACAAGCTAACTGGACGGTGTTATCAAAAACATTATTACAAAGGTTACAAAACAAAGTACTAATGCTGTCGATAAGCCTTTCACTATCAATTATAACTAGTTTTTGTGTGGAGATAATCTTCCATCGTTTGAAGTGCGTTAACACTCTTTTTGATAAATGCATTAATAATAATTTTCATCCTAAGACGATGTCCCGATATAGCATAAGGAAGAATTCATATTTACAGACAATAAAAGAATAACGCAATAATATGCAGGCACAAATACATATGGTTATTGATGATCGTATTGGGAAACAAGCATTAGCTACAACTCATAAATTCTTCCAAAGCTGCTTTGCCATATTTCGTACATATTCCTCGAGCAGTCTATTGTCCAACTTTTTGCCTGTATAAATAGGCAATTTTTCACAGATGCTAATCAAGCCTCATTAAATCTCTGCTACAAGTAGAATATTCATAAGTCTGTCCATCTTTAATGGTAGTGGAATTATTAAATACGTATTTTGTACAATGACATACAGACTGTTAAAAGAAAGCATCGAAAATCTTGAGGGAGGAGAGTATGGCCCAAAATACACGGAAAAGTCTTGGTGAACATGGATCCGCAAATGGACGGTTTCGAAGTTACGGAGAATTATTCTATTTAATGGCAATTGTGCATGTCTTCCCCTTATACAGTGTGTCTCACTTATCGGCACCACCCCAGTACTATTTTATATTATATCGATTTAAAAAAAGTTCATTTTTCTTATTGTACCCCTTAGTAAACTGTACATTTAGGGTATGTTACTTTCCCTTCACAGTAAATGCTATCTGCTACGATTTAAAATAAATAGCAAAATTGAAGAATATTAGGATTTTTATCAAAATCTTGTTAATGTTTCGAATCGTTCAAATATTAACATAATATATTGAAATGAAAATTTGAAAATTTTCTTCTAAAAAGGTCCATAAAAAATTCGTATAATAATCTCAAGAAGTTTCGTTACGAGTTTTTATTTTATTCTTTGTTCGACATAATAATAAAAAACGTTACTAATGAGCTAAATACTCCTAACTTAAAGTACCATTAACATGTTTGCATTTTTCAATTCGTTTTCTGTTGTTTCCGACAACCTTCCTCAATTCTTCTCGACTTAAGTCTTGACACGTGGTTAGATCAGCAATACATTGTTTCTGACGTATTAATGAAAACTCATGGCAAACTTGTAATATTATTATTTGAATTTTCTGGACTTAAATATTTTTTGAGACAAATTTTCAAAATTTGTTGTTTTTAATGACATTTCGGATTTAGCTTATTTAAACGATTCCAAACAACTTTTATTAACAAGATTTTTTGATAAAAAGATCCCTAATGCGACTTCTTCAATTTTGCTGTTTATTTTAAATCGTAGGTAGACTAAAATACACATGAAAAGATTACCTAGTAACAATAACCAAAAAATTAATGGGAATATAGCTCATGGGATTGGTGGAATCATTTCCGGCAAAAAAAAAAACAAAGCGAGGGAAAAGGGACAGCGTAAACCCACGAATATGTTTCTGCCTACCCGGCGTCATCAGCGCGGTTCCGTACCTATCCTCCCTCGCTGTTGTTGCTGTTCTCTAGACGGCATGTCTATGTTTCTGGATGCTAGGTGGCGTGGGGAGATATATCGTGATTCTGTTCGTGGAGAATGGTAACATATACTCGAGTGGTGAAAAACAATAGCGGGGGAGAAGGACAGGTACGGAACCGCGCTGATGACGCCTGGTAGGCAGAAACATGTTCGCGGGTTTACGCTGTCCCTTTTCCCTTGCTTTGTTTTTTTGCCGGAAATGATTCCACCAATACCATGAGCTATATTAGCATTAATTTTTTGGTTATCGTAGTAGACTAGCACTTTACTGTGAAGCAAAAGTAACATACCATAAAAGTACAATTTAGTGAAGGGTATAATCAGAAAAAAGAATTTTTTTAAATCGATAATATATAAAAAAGATACTAGGGTGGTGCCATCTAAAGTGAGACATACTGTATATTTTTTCGTTAGCAAAAAGTTGCATTTTCTTATTGTAGTTGACATAGATTCTGTTAATCCTACAGTTTGTAAATGATATTCAGTGGTTAGTGTCAAATTCGACGTGTTTTCTAACATCGTATTAGCACGACCATCCATTTCTTTAAATACTTTAAGTGCTTGAAGTACTTTAAGAACTTCAAAAGCTTTACCATGAGTACTTTCTACTTGATATTTGTATTGTCACTTGTTAGTATCCGATAATTAAGATGTATATGGCACTTCATGCTCAGTGTATAATTGCAGTTATATAAAAAACCATACCACTTATAGTAAATACATAAAAAGATCATATATGTAATTACATTAAGATTTTGAAATATGTGATGTTGGAAAGACGTTTATTTTTCTTTACTGAAAAATCGCATTCTGCTAGCGTAGGATTTACGTCGAAGGTTGAACAAACGACCGCGCAAGTAGTATTGACTGATGCGAGTATCTCAACCACCAACGCATATGCATGCTAAAGCTGAACGACTGCAGCCCGCCGATGCCGTATGATTCATAGTCGATCGAGACAGCCGTCGGTCCGCTCCTTAGTAATTACATTAAGATTTTGAAATATGTGATGTTGGAAAGGCATGTTTATTTTTCTTTAATTAGTGTGCTGCTTGCTAATTATAACATCAGAAGCTCCTTGGAAAATTAATTTTATTTGTAGATGCTACCTTAGTCCCATAAGACTTCATAGGTAAGACAGAGATAGACTTCCCCAGTCAAGCAATCGCTCTATGCTAACAATCTAGACCGTGTTTTGAAACACGGCATGCGCCTTCCAGTTTGTATACAGTTCAATGCTTTGAACCGAAGACAACAAATGTGGTTCCAGCACGATGGTGCTCCGCCGCATTTTTCGATTGCCGTTAAAGAGCATTTAGTGTGTTTGAATCACTCATAGCAACGCCCGAAGTACTTTAAGAACTTCAAAAGCTTTACCATGAGTACTTTGTACTTGATATTTCTATTGTCACTTGTTAGTATCCGATACTTTACTTTTTCAAACACCCTATTTGGTAAACGGATACTCTAAAACTGTGGCACTGGAACACTGAAACAGTTCACTAAAACCCTTACCACAACACTTAATTCGTACTGGACGCACGTTTCGATAGCCAAGCTATCATCATCAGCAGCAAGTGACTGAACCAATGTGCTTTGGTGAAAAACTAACCTTTGGCAAGTGAAAATAAATTATGCACATGTAAATTTAAAATCGTAAAATCTCTAATGAGCCGCTTCATTGCACAGGACTATAAATAGCCTAAAGGTACTGAGCCGAATGACGAGTTAATAAATCCCAGGATTACAATGAAGCGGTTCATTGCACATGGTTAAAATTACAACTAAAAAGATTAAACATGATGTAACAAAGGATAAAGGCTGAATTCAGTGGTCCTAAATCTGAATTCATTAAGTGAGTTTTGTTTTTGTAAATTTCCATGCCTTCATAACAATTTAATTGAGGAAGTACTCCTTACGTTTTTAATTAACTTTATATTATCAACCTTATGGTTATTTTCAAGCATATGTAGGCAACGCTAGATTTATCAAACCTTCTGAATTTGAGATGAGCCAAATGTTCTTTGTACCTAATTTTGATTGATCTTTTTGTCTGCCCAATATACACTTGATCACAATCTTTACATGAAATTTTGTAAATTCCTGATTTATCCATGTTATCCACTGGGTCTTTGGAATTTCCTAAAAGGTTTTTAAGGTTATTGCTCGAAGAGAAAACAATCTTGCGGTCAATCTTAGAAAAGATTTTTTGAAGACCCTTGGTGTAACATGGATAAAAGGGTAATTTAACATATTTCTTATTATTACGGCCGTCAATGCGTTCTAATGTGCTTACATTTCTAATTCTTAATCTATTCTTATGTTTCCTAATAGTATTATAGACGACATCTTCAGAGAATCCGTTAAAGTTAGAAATATTGATGATTTCTTTTTAGTTCATTTTGATATCTATCTTTCGTTAAAGGAAAATTGAGTAACCGGTGCACCAAAAAGTTAATAGCCGAAAGTTTGTGTTCATATGAATGATTAGAATCCTGTAAGATGAATCTATTATTACTAGTAGGTTTCCTATATACGTCTATTTCTAACTTATTTTTATTTCTTATTACTAACATGTCGAGGAAAGGGATCCTGTTGTCTTTTTCTTCTTTCGTGGGTAAATTTGATAGAGGGAAATTTTGAGTTAAGTTGTTCTATGAAATCCGTTATTGAACATTTACTGATGTCAAAGATGCAAAAAATGTCATCGACGTATCTGATCCAAAGCCGAGGGAAATAAGCGAAAGTATTCTTCAGGTCAGTTTCAAATTTACCCATAAAGAGGTTAGCCATAAACGGAGATAAGCTGTTACCCATTGCTGTTCCTTCCGTTTGTTGATAAAAAGTGTTGTTAATTTGGAAAAAGTTTTCTTTTTAGTTGTAATTTTAACCATGTGCAATGAACCGCTTCATTGTAATCTAGGATTTATTAACTCACGTCATTCGGCTCATTTACCTTTAGGCTATTTATAGTCCTGTGCAATGAAGCGCTCATTAAATTTTACGATTTTAAATTTACATATTGCATAATTTATTTTCCTTATAAGGTTAGTTTTTCACTTAGCTTGTTAGTTCAGTCTTGTTGCTGATGATGATAGCTGGCTATCGAAACGTGCGCTGTCCAGTACGAATTAAGTGTTGTGGTAAGGGTTTTAGTGAACTGTTTCACCCTATTTGGTAATTTAAGCACTTTCGTAAATGGAAGTATTTGAGTGATACTTGTTTTCTTAGAGCACCCTGGCTTAGTGCTTGGTGGTTGATGTTACCCAGCTCAGATTGCTTAACTTTTATGCAATTTTTTGTAATAAATTTTATCTCTTTTATTTCTTTTTTAGGAGGAAGCTTCTTTTTATGCGATTTACATTCCGGAGTTGGTTCTACTACGTTGCCATTCTGTTTGGAGGAAAAAAAGCAATTTAACGTAGTTGAAGCGGAAGAAATAGGCCTTGGGTTATATTATATTATTTTAATAAACAAAATTTTGTATATGTGTTCACAAAATGGCAACAAAATGTGATGAGCTGCATGAACACTTCGATAGTAACTTTGGAGAGTATAGTAGTGATGCAGACATTAAATTAGGAAGTTTTATAGTTCAACCGGGAGATTTTCTCGATTCAAAAACGGAAATATCTTTGATAAGCGACGACACGACGCGAGATGTCCTATTGGAAAATATTAAAGTTGAATGTTCGGATGAGCAGTCAAGCAAAGATATTGCTAGTACTGAGAACGGTGAAAAATACAATGGTGACGCAAACATTAAATTAGAAGACCGTATAGTTCAAACGGGAGGTTTTCTTGATTCAAAAGCAGGAACATCTTTGATAAGCGACGACATCGTAACACAAGGTGTCTCATTGGAAAATATTAAAGTTGAAAGTTTTAACGAGCAAAGCGATAACAGCATTAAATATAAACATGACCTAAAAGATCACAAGGTCTCTTGTAAACTCGACAAAATTGTTGATTGTGCGCAATGTGGAAAATCGTTCGAAGGGAAAAACAAACTGTATCAACATTTTAGGAGCGTACATTTTATCAGGAAAGTTCACTCATGTAGTTATTGTGGGCGGACATATCGTCGCAAGATTGATCTGATGAGACATATTAGTAAACACACTGGTGAAAGGCCGTTTACTTACAAAATTTGTAAAAGATCATTTTCTCGAAAGAGTGTACTAGCAGCTCATAATAGAACACATACCAGTGAAAGGCCTTTTACTTGCGGGGTTTGTAAAAAGTCATTTTCTGAGAAGAATGGACTCACGAACCATGCTAATGAACATACCGGTGAAAAGCATTCTACATGCGAAGTTTGTAAATTGTCATTTTGTGACAGGAGGAGACTAGCAAGTCATATTAAAAAACACACTGGTGGAAGACTTTTTACTTGCCAGGTTTGTAAAAAGTCATTCTCTTGGAAGAGTGGACTAAGGAGTCATATGAAAACGCACAGTGGTGAAAAGCCTTTTACTTGCGAAATTTGTAAAAAATCATTTTCTTGGAAGAAAGGGCTGACAAGTCATATTAAAACGCATACCGGTGAAAAGCCTTTTACTTGCGAAGTTTGTGAAAAGTCATTTTCTTGGTTGAATGGACTGAGGAGTCATATGATAACGCACACCGGTGAAAGGCCTTTTACTTGCGAGATATGTAAAAAGTCATTTTCTGAGAAATTTAGGCTGACGGCTCATATTAAAATACACACTGGTGAGAAGCCTTTTACTTGCGATGTTTGTAAAAAGTCGTTTTATTGGAAGAGAGGATTGATGAGACATATTAAAACACATACCTCTGAAAAGCCTTTTACGTGCGAGATTTGTAAAAAGTCATTTTCTCAAAAGGGTGGACTAACAACCCACATGGTAATACACAGCAGTGAAAAGCAGTTTACTTGCGAAGTTTGTAAGAAATCATTTTTTCGGAATTGTGGACTCATAAGACATATGAAAACACATACGGATGAAAGGCCATTTACTTGTGAAGTTTGTAAAATGGCATTTCATCACAAGTGTGGGCTGATGACTCATATGAAAACACACACCGGTGAAAAGCCTTTTACTTGCGAATTTTGTAAAAAATCATTTAGTTGCAGGAAAGGACTGACAAGTCATATTACTACACATACTGGTGAAAAACCTTTTACTTGTGAAGTTTGTAAAAAATCGTTTTGTGCGAGGGATCGATTGAGTAGACATATTAAAACACACACTGGTGAAAAACATCTTGCTGCAAAGTTTGTAAACAGTCAACTGGCTGATCTTCAGGACTAAAAAGACAAGAGAGTGCGTATGAGGGATTTCCCTTATTCTTGTAAGTTGTGCTCGGCTAAATTTAAGAGCCGACGAAATGTATGACGGCATATAATGCTGCATATTAAAAAGAAAGTTTAACAATTGATTAGTCGAGATAAAATATAGGGTCTTTTGTTACTTCGATAAATTCTTTGATTGATTTCTGACATGCAGAATTGCCTGTAGCTCCGAATGATGGTCAATGAATTGACGATTTATTTAACGCCCAGATATCAAAAATCTTTAAATATTGCTATTTTTTTTGGATTTTATTGATATTTACGCCGTTAAAAGTCCTTTAAGCAAAATTTTTCAAAAATTAATAATTTAAATTGAAGAATTGGCTATTTGAATTTATCTCAGCGCTTTGTCCGCGGTTGTCAAGAAAAAACTAATCTTTGAGTTTTTGTCCGCAGGGCCCAGAATGGGGCTGTTGTCATTTATAACCGCGAAAGGGTCCCCCATTGCTAAAACCTTCCAAAAATGGACCAATTCCAAAAAACGAAAAATTTTGTCAGCGGGTTACCTGTTTTAAATTACGGTAAATTACTTCGGGGAAACAAAAGCGAGTAAACGGCAACAATTAGCGAAAATCGAGAAAGGCCTCTTTTAAAGAAAAAGTGACAGCACAGAGCGACCTGTCAATTAGTACGTTTTTGACAGTACGCCAAAGTGAACGTCTCGTGTGTTTTTGTAAACAATGGAAAAAACTGAGTTGAGAGCAGTGATAAAGTACTTTCATTCGAAAGACTTAACACCAACCGAAATTAAAGCAGAGCTAGATTCAACACTATTGGAATCCGCTCCTTCGTTTTCAATGGTTAAAAATTACGTTGCCGAATTTAAGCGTGGTCGTACGAGCACAAATGATGAACCCCGTAGTGGACGTCTTAAAACTGCAACTGCCTCGGATATGATTGAAAAAGTCCACCGTATCGTATTGCATGACCCTCAAGTAAAAGTGCGCGAGATAGCAGACATAGTGGGTATCTTAAATGACAGTGTCACAGAATTTTAACTGAAGAATTGGCAATGAAAAAAATACTGGCGCGGGGGGTGCCGCGGTTGCTCACCCCGGGAAAAAAACTGAAACGTTTGAGTGTTTCTCGAACCTTTTGGCACGTTTTCGCCACAATCCGAAGGACTTTTTACGCCGTTTCATAACCGTCGATGAAACCTGGGTCCACCATTGTACTCCCGAAACCAAATAACAGTCCAAACAATGGACACACAAACGTTCTCCCCCACCAAAGATGACAAAAACGGTTTTGTCAGCAGGAAAGGTTACGGCAACTGTTTTTTGGGATTCTTATGGAATTATCTTGGTCGATTACTTAGAAAAGGGGAAAACAATAAATGGCGAGTATTATGCCACTTTGTTGCAACAACTTAGCGACAAAATCAAAGAGAAACGGCCTCATTTGGTAAAGAAGAAAGTGCTTTTCCATCAGGATAATGCACCTGCCCATACGCAAGTCTGCGATTGCAACGGCCAAAATTCATGAATTGGGAATTGAATTAGTGCCTCATTCGGCCTGTTCCCCAGATTTGGCTCCCAACGATTATCATCTGTTACCAAACCTGAAAAAATGGCTCGGGGGTAAGAGATTTTCGTCTAATTCCGAGGTAATCGCTGCTGTAAATAGCTATTTCGAGGACTTGGAGTCATCGATCTACAAGGAAGGTTTTGCTAATTTGGAATATCGTTGGAATAAGTGTGTTGAGCGAGCAAGAGACTATATTGAAAAATAAAATTTTTTTGTCGAAAAAAATTGCGTTTTCTTTCTTAGGCCACGTAGTTTCCGAACGATCCTCGTAGACCTAAATCCTGACAGGTGTTCCAGTACATCTTCTTTGCAGGCAAACGATGATACGCCAAGTAACTTGAGATATACCTCTGTAGTGGAATTGCAATTAATTAATTCTGTTTCGACTTTTATAAAAACTATATTCAAGGAATACTTCTTCAATAGTTATTTTTTCCAATTTTATTTTTGCTTGTCTTGTTGGTACTTCTCTTTCTTGTTCTGCAAATTCTTCAAGGACGCTAATTTGGCTTAATACATGGGTATGTTTTTGCACTAACTTACTTTCTTCTTGGATTCTACCTACTGATATTGAACACAGAATTGGACAGGATGACTGAAGGTGAGAATCTGTTGAAGTATGAGATGCTTTATTACTAGAGTTTGTTAAAAAGGTGATACCGGCAGTGGCGCACCGCGTAGTAGGTACGTAATATATAATATTAGTGAGAAATAATATTGTTCCCTCTTCCTGTCGTCTTGATGTCCACTGTGGCAATTAGCAACCGCCCTGGTAAGCTGCGTAGAATTGCAACATCAGCAACGCTTCCATTGTCGATTCATTCAGCCGTCGACGGTGTTGTGAATACGTTGTCGTATACTTCGAAAACGATCGTTCGACATCCAGTGAAGTAAGATTTGCAAATGTCAGATATTCCTTTTCCTCATCTGGGCACTCTTGATTTTCAGTAATAGACCTATCGCGACTTAGCAATCCGCTATTGCATATTGTACAATAAATATGCGGACTTCTATATTTTAATCCAGGGAAATGCCTGAGATATCTATTCATATTCGAAGAGAACGTTACACCCTCTCGCGGTACTGTCGAGATCGACTACGAGTTGAAAGTAGCGACGTGGGTCGGGGTACCCACGTCGCTGCCGCTACGCTACTGCCATCCGGTACCAGCTTGTTAACAAACTCTAGTGATGATTGAATATCCCCGTGTATTTCCGTTGCGTAGTACAATGTACACAATATGCAAGGAAAGACACGAGAGAATCGATTCGCTATCCGCTCCATCCCATTTACGTCATCACCCTCCGCTACTAACATTTCATACATAATTAAACTCCAGTTGAAGTGGCCCGTTTTTTTAAATTAATGATTTACCGGTTTTGGTCGCGATTTATTGCGCAACCACTATGTAAACAATACACTTAAGGAGCCAGAGCTCATCGGGCACCATCTTACGGATAACACTATCAACACGAGGCAAGAGCACTGCGCATGAAGATGCTAAAATTACACAGTTTCAGATACAGTACTGTCTGTCTCACGCATTCCATTTCCTCTCTTTCTAACACAACAGTTGGCGGGCATCGTTCCAATTCAATCTTAAAGTTGCCCCAGCTGGAGGTGGGTGCGTGATTATTATACGCGTTCTGAAACAAGCTTTACATTTATGAAAATAATTAGTAGGAAAAATTTCGTAGACATATTTTTATGTTATACAAGTATAGAATATAAATAACGTTATTTTAATTTGTAATTTTGTGTTCACTGTACAATTGCACCAATGAATAAACCGCCACTGTGAAGATGCATATATAGATGGGGTACCCCACTCTTGTAAACTTTCTGGATTTTTTCTTTTAATCATTCTGGATCAATAGTTTTGTTTATTTTGAAATGTTCAATATAATGCTCAAACTTTCTCAATTTAGGATAGATGGAAGAAGGGTAAGAATAATTCAAAAATGTTAATGGAAGGAGATGATATTGGATAATTGAGACGTAACAGTCGCATAATATCGCTTGGAGGGCAGGCCTATAATATACACAGGTACATGAAAATATAGATTTAAAATAGCGTTAATATATGTATGGATATTTTTAGATGAAACTTACCTACATGCAAGTCATACCACACCCTACGAATGGGTTCATCAATTTCACCATTCATCAGTCTATTGCAAGTCTTAAAAGTCCCATATCCAAAGAGAAACGTTTGATAATTGCACTTCTTGTACTAATGTACGCAAATAAATGTATTTAATATATTATCTGTATTATTTCTTTCATTGAATTAGATATGATTTTATTGGATACAGTCAAAAATGTTAAGAGAGAATGTTAAAAGTAAATTAAAGTTTTGGCGACCTTAAATGTATGGAACTAAACATACACAGTGGTTAATATAGGTAGCGTAAAGTATTATGTAGTAAGTGTCCTTTTGTTATAGTTTATGTCCTTGCTACAGGTAATAAACGAGGTGTTCTTGTAATATTGGCTCTTTCATATTAAAAAGTATTGACCTAAAATGTAATTACCCTACATAGAACTTAATGTTTTATTCCTACAAACACTGATAGCAAAGAGACTTATAAATCTTATAATGGAATACAAAATATATTTTCTTTCAAAATATTGTGTCGATATAAAATAACTAAAGGTCTGTTTTTTAACTGATCAAACAGTTTGAGCAAAAAACGCATTTGTCGTTTTGTATTAGACCAGTAAAATAGGAGCGGTGTTTTAAAATTGCTCGAGGAATGAAGAAACCACCTGAAATGGCAATATTATTTCTTGTTTCAAGCTTTTTGGAATGTATATATTTTGACGATGTGAATGTGTGATAGGTTTGATGATATTACACACAAAACCATTCCACATTACTATTTTTCTACGCAACAGTAAGCAGGGATACATAAATTATCAAATAAGAGTAATGTGGGAAATGTTCCTTTCCCAATATTTCGATATGTCACGTGTGTCTCACGTTTAATCTGACTCTTCATCATTTTTTTCATTCATTCGTTCGGCAGGCTTACCTACTATCAACCAAATCAAATTTAGGTTCCTCAACCCGATACTTTCTCAGTTGGCTGTACCCTTTTGACATTTACCTTTGGGCTTGATATACATTTTCATAACAAAGTTTCAAATAGTTTGGAGGTGGTGTTTCGGTTATCTTTTAAGGTGAGTGGATGCAATTTTTGTTAGTTCTGTTTTGCAAGATCTTATTTAGAACTAGAAGTAATTTTCATTGTGATTATAGACTATTCTTAACCTAGAACTTGGTTTAGAAATTTATTGCTCCCATTAAGAAATAAACGTCTCCAATTCACCTCCATCGTCAATCGAACCATAGTTTTTTATTTGAGGAAATGGAGTTAATTGTTATACTAACTATAAGTTAACTGGATTGTGTTACCAAACACATTGCAACTAATGTTGCAAAATAAAGTAATAATGCTGTCGATAAGCCTTTCTCTATCAATTATAACCAGTTTCTGTGTGGAGATAACGAACTTCCATCATTTGAAGTGCTTTGTTGATAAATACATTAATAATCATTTACAAACAATAAAAAGAATAAGGCAATACTATGCAGGTACAAATACGTATAGTTGTTGATGATCGTATTGGAAAACAAGCACTAGCCACAACTCATAAATTCTTCCAAAGCTGCTTTGCCATATTTCAGAGATATTCGAGCAATCTATTGTCCAACTTTTTGCTTGTATAAATAGGCAATTTTTCATAGATGCTAGTCAAGTCTCATTAAATCTCTGTTACAAGTAGAAAATTCATGAGTCTGTTCAACTTTATCAGTAGTGGAATTGTTAAATACGTATTTTGTACAATGACATACAGGCTGTTAAAAGAAAGCATCGCAAACCTTGAGGGAGGAAAGTATGGCCCAAAATACGCAGAAAAGTCTTGGGGAGCATGAATCCGCAAATGGAAGGTTTCGGAATTACTCCATTATTCCATTTAGTAGCAATTGTGCATGTTTTCCGCTTATATCTTCTTTCGTTAGCAAAAAGTTGCATTTTCTTATTGTTTATTTTTTTTTTTCCCCGGGCCGCTTTTACAACCCCTTTTAATCACTGCGACCGTAATGGATCAAAATTTAACGGAATCCCCTTATGTGTGTTAGAATATTTGGGAGGCTTTTAATAAATTAGTACTTCAAGGATCTGCTTCCTTCAGTTCGGTAAGTCCCAAAAAAACCCCCTCTAAAGTGTCGGTGTGTGTGCATTGATGGCAACACATTCACATAGGATTGTTCTGCCGTCCCCAGATCTTCTTGGCATAGACGGCAGATTTAATCTTCAGCTTTGCCTAGTTTAAATAGGTGATATTTTAGGGCTACATGGCCTGTCAAAAATCCTGCCAGTAATCTGAGATCCCCCATGCTGAACGATAACGCTATTTTTGCTGTTTTTGGCGAGCCTGGTATGAGTGCTTTCGCCTGTTTTGGGCCTAGAACATTATCCCAGTACGGGGCCTTTTGATTGTCCTCCCATATCTTGATTACTTGTTTTATGTGGCTCTTTTAGAGACCACAAAAAGGGTTGGACCGATAAAAGGGGCATATTCGCTGCTTTTTTTTAAAGCTTATCTGCATTTTCTTATTGTAGTCGACATAGATTCTGTCAATCGTACAGTTTGTAATTGATATTCAGTGGTTAGTGCAAATTCGACGAGTTTTCTCACATTGTATTAGCACGGCCATCCATTTCATGTACGATCGTGCTAATGGGAATGCCAGAGGAGCGCAACGTCTTTATGTTCATTCCAATGGGAGCCAGATCCCTTGAGTTCGTGTTTTTGTAAGACTGCACCCAAGATTGCGTGATGCCGGTTTATTTGGAAACCAGTCTCATGATTTCGGGATACCAAGGTTGGTTTCCACCCCCGAGACAGAAGAGGCAATTTTAGCACGGAATCCAGAGACGTGTATGCCGAGGTAGGAATTGGCGCTTCTCTTGTTTGGAGAATCCTGCACGAGCAGCAGTTTTACCCCTACTTTGTACAACGAGCGTAAGCCCAAAATCCACCTGATCATCGATCATATTTGGTTTTTTGTCCCTGATGATATTTCTTCCTGTCCCAAATTATACCCTATCACATTTACCAACTGCTATTACAAAAATTACTCAACGTGGTCATTAGAGGCGTTCCTGAAATCTCCGTAGACGACTATTGAAGACTCAATATCGTCCTGAAGTACAATGGGATATCTTTTGGACGACATTCCCTTGAGCCAAAGACAACAAGTGATAGAGAGCACTTATAACAGCGCTCGATGTACTTTAAGAACTTTAAAAACTTTACAATGAGTACTTTGTACTTGATATTTCTATTGTCTATTTGTCACTACAACTGTCATTTCTTTTGTTTTTTTTTTAGGAGGAAGTTTCTTTTTATGTGATTTACATTCCCGGCTCCACATACGTTGTCATTGCCACAAGCGTTGGAGGATTCTACTGTCTCAAAAATGGCCACAAAATATGACGAGTTCCATGAATATTACAATAATAACTTTGCAGAATATAGTAGTGTCGCAGACACTAAATTAGAGGATCTTACAGTTCAAACAGGAGATTTTCCTGATTCGAAAGCTGGAATATCTTTGTTAAGCGATGAAATCGTTGCACAAGGTGTTTTATTGGGAAATATTAAAGTTGAAAATTTTGACGGAAACATTAAAAAATATTAAACTTAGAAGTGTGAAAAATTAATAGTGACGCAAATATTAAATTAAAAGGATTGTAAAGTTCAAACGGGAGATTTTCTTGATTCAAAAGCGGGAATATCACTGATAAGTGACGATATCGCAGCTCAAAGTGTCTTATTGGAAAATATTAAAGTTGAAAATTTGAACGATAAAAACGATAAAAACATTAACATTGTTGTGTGTGCGCAATGTGGAAAATCGTTCGAAGGGAAAAACAAACTATATCAACATTTTAAATCATTTTTCCGAAAAGGGTTCCCCTCGTGTAGTTATTGTGGGGGACATATCATCGCAAAAAATTGACCTAACGAATCATATTAGAACACACACTGGGGGAAAAAAAACCCTTTTACCCGAAATTTGTAAGAAATCATTTAGCGTGGAGGATCGACTGAAGAGACATATTAGAACACACACCGGTGAAAGACCCTTTACTTGCGAAGTTTGTAAAAAGTCATTTGCTCGGAAGAGTGTACTGGCAACTCATATTAGAACGCATACTGGTGAAAAGCCTTTTATTTGTGAGATATGTAAAATGTCATTTTCTGGGAAGAGTGGATTAGCGACTCACGTAAAAAAACATACCGGTGAAAAGTGTTTTACTTGCGAGATTTGTAAAAAGTCAATTTGTTGGAAAAGAGGATTGAGGAGACATATTAAAACACACTCTGGCGAAAAACCTTTTACTTGCGAGATATGTAAAATGTCGTTTTCCCTGAGGAGTGGACTAGCAAGTCATATTAAAAAGCACTCCGCTGAAAGACCTTTTACTTGCGAGGTTTGTAAAAAGTCATTTTCTTGGAAGAGAGGACTGATGAGACATATTAAAACGCACACCGGTGAAAAGCCATTTACTTGCGAGATTTGTGCAATGTCATTTTCCGAGAAGGGTGGACTGACGACCCATATTAAAAAACATACCGATGAAAAGCGTTTTACTTGCGAGATTTGTGAAAAATCGTTTTTTTGGAGGAAAGGACTGCTAAGTCATATAAAAACACATACCGGCGAAAAGCCTTTCACTTGCGAAGTTTGTAAAAAGTCATTTTCTGAGAAGTGTAGGCTGACAACCCATATTAAAAAACACACCGGCGAAAAGCCGTTTACTTGCGAGATTTGTGAAAAGTCATTTTATGAAAAGGGTGGACTGACAACTCATATTCAAAAACACACCAGTGATAAACGTTTTACCTGCGAGGTTTGTGAAAAATCATTTTGTTGGCGGAAAGGATTGACAAGTCATATTAAAACACATACCGGTGAAAAGCCTTTTACTTGTGAAGTTTGTAAAAAGTCTTTTTGTGCGAGGGATCGACTGAATAGACATATGAAAACACACACTGGTGAGAAGCGTCTTACTGCGATGTTTGTAGAAAATCATTTGGCTGCTCTTCAGGACTAAGAAGACACGAGAGTGCATACGAGGGATTTCCCTAATTCTTGTAAGTTGTGTTCGACTAAATTTAAGAGCTTACAAGGTGTAAGACGACATATAAAGCTGCATATTAAAAAAAAATGTTCAGCAGACCATATGAAGGTGCAATGGTGGCTCGTCGAATGTTGAACTGGGTGTTCAATTCTACTCAATTGATTAGTCAAGTTTTATTGTTACTTCGTTAACCCATTAACGCCTGTACATGAAAAACCTTTTTTTGTGTCTTCTTCTCTTCATCTTTGTCCTTCTGCCCTTTCAGGAGTTGGATTGGGATTCCATGTCCCCCATAACCCATTTCTTTCATACCTCTCTTTCACTTGCCAATCTTCTCATTTCCTCCAGCATCTTACATTTCCCTTTACCAGCTTCCTCTATATGTTCAGGGTAAGTCCTCCTGGGTTTTCCTTTCTCGTTTTCCCATCACTAATACTTTTCTTGTGCGTATATCTGCGTGCATTCTCAAAATGTGTCCATACCAATTCAGTTGTCTCTTCTCTATCTTATGAGTAATTGGATCTTCTCTAATCTTTTCGTTTCTTACCTTATCCCATTTTGTTTTGCCCATTACTTTCGTAAGGTGTTTCATTTCCATTCCGTTCAGTTTACTTGTATGTTTCTTTTGTACTACCCATTTTTCGCAGGAGTATAGTATTGTTGGTAATTTTTTTTCGTGTCTTCTTCTCTTCTTCATCTTTGTCCTTCTGCCCTTTCATGCATAGGATTATGATTCCATGTTTCCCATTAACCCATTTCTTTCATACCTCTCTTTCACTTGCCAATCTTCTCATTTCCTCCAGCATCTTACATTTCCCTCTACCAGCTTCCTCTATATGTTCAGGGTAAGTCCTCCTAGGTCTCCCTCTTTCTCGTTTTCCCCATCACTAATACTTTTCTTGTGCGTATATCTGGATGCATTCTCAAAATGTGTCCATACCAATTCAGTTGTCTCTTCTCTATCTTATGAGTAATTGGATCTTCTCTAACCTTTTCGTTTCTTACCCTATCCCATTTTGTTTTGCCCATTACTTTCCTAAGGTGTTTCATTTCCATTCCGTTCAGTTTACTTGTATGTTTCTTTTGTACTACCCAGTTTTCGCTGGAGTATAGTATTGTTGGTAATTTTTTTCGTGTCTTCTTCTCTTCTTCATCTTTGTCCTTCTGCCCTTTCATGCATAGGATTATGATTCCATGTTTCCCATTAACCCATTTCTTTCATACCTCTCTTTCACTTGCCAATCTTCTCATTTCCTCCAGCGTCTTACATTTCCCGCTACCAGCTTCCTCTATATGTTCAGGGTAAGTCCTCCTAGGTCTCCCTCTTTCTCGTTTTCCCCATCACTAATACTTTTCTTGTGCGTATATCTGGATACATTCTCAAAATGTGTCCATACCAATTCAGTTGTCTCTTCTCTATCTTATGAGTAATTGGATCTTCTCTAATCTTTTCGTTTCTTATCCTATCCCATTTTGTTTTGCCCATTACTTTCCTGAGGTGTTTCATTTCCATTCCGTTCAGTTTACTTGTATGTTTCTTTTGTACTACCCAGTTTTCGCTGGAGTATAGTATTGTTGGTAATTTTTTTTCGTGTCTTCTTCTCTTCTTCATCTTTGTCCTTCTGCCCTTTCATGCATAGGATTATGATTCCATGTTTCCCATTAACCCATTTCTTTCATACCTCTCTTTCACTTGCCAATCTTCTCATTTCCTCCAGCATCTTACATTTCCCTCTACCAGCTTCCTCTATATGTTCAGGGTAAGTCCTCCTAGGTCTCCCTCTTTCTCGTTTTCCCCATCACTAATACTTTTCTTGCGAGTCTATCTGGATGCATTCTCAAAATGTGTCCATACCTAGTTTTCGCTGGAATATAGTATTGTTGGTTTTTTTTTTGCGCCAACTGTTTAAAAATTAATAAAAATACATGTAGTTAAACAAATTTTATTATTTAAAATAATATGAACTGTGCCCATATGGTACCTGTAGGCGTTAACTCAGTACAAAGCTAATATTATTGAAAATCTAGCTTGATTTCTTCGAATAATTTTTCTAAATGAAATTTTTTTGAAACAGTCAATGCATAGTCCGATACAACACTTAGAACACATGGTTTTACCCCGATTTGTCAGGGTGGGTCAACGATAGAGTAAAGTAAGTTTATAATTTATTGGTAAAATTTGCGATAAAACTGTATATATCATATGGTATGGTTAGTAAGTCCGCACATTTTAAAAATATATAAAGGTATACAGGGTGCGATAAAAAAGTAGAGCAACCGAAAGTTGTATTTCTTTAACGGGACACCCTATATTTGATTATATTTTAATTCTACGTCTGATTCTAAAACTCTTTTGTTATGTTGAAACCTTGCAGTTTTCGAGATATTCAGCTTTAAAGCTAAAAACTCACATTTTCAAGCATCTATTTAATTGAAAATTTTACCGTCGTTTCTGTAAGAAAAACGTTTATATTTGGTAAGTGGAAAGACAAATGTTAAGTTAATAGGTACTCTATAAAACATTTGAGTTATCGGCTACAGAATGTTGAATATAATTGTCCAAACGTGAAAAAAATGAAATTTAAAAAAATCACTTCAAATGGCACACCCTGTATATTTTTATCTTATAAAGGACTAAGACCCCTCAAATTTTTGTTGAATATATCCTATACCTATCATTCTTGAACAATAGCTTTGTTTATTGCGGAATGTTCTATTACAATGCTCAAACTTGCTCAATTTAGGATAGATGAAGGAAGACTACGGATAATTCAATAATTTTAATGGAAAGAAATGATATTCGATAATTGAGATGAACAGTGGCACAGTATTCCTTGGAGAGTTGGTCTATAATATACACAGGTACTTGGAAATATAATTTAAAATAATGTTAATATATGTATGAATAGTTTTAGATTAAACTTATCTACGTGCAAGCCATGAATGGGTTCATCATTCTAATGCAGGTCTTAAAAGTCCCAAATCCAAAGGAAAACGTTTGATAAACGCACTTCTTGTACTATTGTACGCAAATAAAAGTATTTCACATATTATGTGTGTTATTTCTTTCATTAAATTAGATATGGTTTTGTCAGATACAGTCATGAAATTTTAAAAAGTGTAGCATATGATTAGCAATATATTTTTACTTTATTATAGAGGTTAATGTTTTATTCCTATAAACATTGACGATAAAGACATATAATGGAATACAAAATGTATTTCCTAGTTTCAAAAAATCTTGTTTTAGAGAAAGATTCTGATTTTGGCACATTAAGACAAATTTGTGAAGGTGCGTCAACAGAACCGTTAAGTTGTTCTTTTTTTTTTTTGATTAACTGTAAGATACGTTTTCTCAATTCTTATTTCATTTGGTTTTAGTTTATTTTGGTGAGAATTGAAAACCAGCTAACAGCATCATGCTTATCTTTGTGTAATATATTTCCCTTTTTTATGTCGTCGTATTACTTATTTAGCTTTTCTTTGGGATCAATAAACTTATTATTATTATTATTGTTTTTAGTGAGATTATGTTTAGTAAGGTTATATATATATATATATACATTTAACATACAGCGTGTCCCAGGATTGGCGTTACAAGAGGTGCGCGGAACTAAAAATCTTCGAATCTTATTTTACCTTTTGGAACTATGCCCTTCTTGTTTTGAAACTTATTTTTAGTTCATTTTCGATTTTTTAAAATCAACTAGTCGTTGACAGTTGAGCAAAAATTTTGTCGGTTCAGGTAAAGTACCGTCTTCGTTCACAGTATGCTAAAATATTACCAAGGAAAGTTGTTCAGAATGAAAAACTATGGCGTTGTATAAATTTTCTGAATGATTGACCTACTTTCATAAAATCCACTATTTCGCTTCAGGTAAAGTGACTTTTCCGTTCACAATAATATAATAATAATAATAATAAGCACATTTATTTCTATAATGTTCCATACAATGTACATACATAATACACAACACGAAGAAACAGGTCAACTAAGAAAACACAACATACAAACTAGTTAACATAGTCGTCTAGACTGTAGCAATTGCGCTGTAGTAAGTATTCTTTAGTATGTTTTTAAACAAATGAAATGAATTAATGGATCTTATGCTTATAGGCAGTTTATTGTCGCAACGAACTTTCTGTTGCCTGTTGCTCAAGTAACTCATGAACCATTGCTTGACTGTTCCACGAATACCCATCTTATCCAATTTATACAAAAGATAGTTATGATTAACACAGTCGAAAGCCCTGGATAAATCAACGAACAACCCCAAAATGAATTTTCGATTATCCAACGCCCTACAAACGCGTGTTAGGAAACTAAAAAGAGCAGTATCTGTACTTTTACCTGAAGTAAAACCGTGCTGTGTATCCTGTAATATATTTTGATTTATTAAGTAGTGCATTAACCTTTTGTTCATCAACCGTTCAAATATTTTAGAAAAAATAGGTAAAATACTAATTGGCCTGTAGTTGTCAAGAGAGTTAATATCACCTTTCTTATGTAAAGGATGTATTTTTTGATACTTTTAATTTAGAGGGAAAGATTCCATGCTCAAATGACAAGTTAATTGCGTACGATAAAGGATAACAATATATTCCACACAATATTTCAAAATAAAGGAACTTAAATTATTTTCATCGGGCGTTGTAGATGAGTCTAAATTTTTAACACATTCCATAATTTCATTGTTATTCACAGGAGTTACAAAACTTTTTCATGACTACGCAAATACTTATCAATATTAGATATGCGGCAGTTGTCATTAAATTTATCAGCTAAAGTAGTTATGCAACGGCAGAAAAGTATGAGTTGAAAGCAGAACAAGGGCCGCATTACTGGTAAAATTGTTAGGTAATATTTTATTTTTACGATTTTTTGGGAAACATCTGTAGTCTTATATATAAGCTGCCACATTGCTTTCATTTTATTTTTTTAACTTAAAATAAACTTTTGGTTGTATAAGAATTTCGATTCTTGAATAAAGTTTGTGTAATATTGTTGAAAAGCAGTGAACTCGTTTCTGAAGATTGAATATTTTTGCGACATATCTTTTAAAAAAGCCAATTTTTCTCTTAATTCTAAAATTGTCGGTGAGAGCAAATTGTTACTATTTCTGTGGGTATAGTACTTTTGAAATGGAAAACACAAATCAACATAATAAATGAAGGTTTTCATAAAATTTATTAAAACAGTCTTCAACTGAGGTTGTTTCGTATACTGACTGCCACGATTCATGCTCTAAGTATCGTAGAAATTGATCAAGACCATCGGAATTTACATTACGTTTCATTGCATAGTTTTTACAAGCACTTGGAATTTGTTCCAATTGAAAGCTAATAAGTTGAGCAAAATGATCCGATAAATATAAATCAATACATGAGGATTCATAAGATTCAGAAGGAATGCTAACAACAATATTGTCAATACAAGACGCTTTAGATTCGCATACTCTAGTTGGAGATTCAACAGTTATGTGTAAGTTATAAGAAGCAAGCAAATCACAAAATTGAACATTAAACATGTTAGTATTGTCAAAATAAATATTAAAATCTCCAGCTATAACAATGATCTTGTCCTCGCCGCTCAACTTATCAAGAATGGATGTCATGGTGTTAATAAACCAATTAAAATTGGAAGTAGGGGGTCTGTATACTGCTATCACTATAACCGCAGAAAAACACTGAAAAACAATACGCCAAAGCTTTACTAAGTAAAGTTATTCAGTACGATAAATTATAACCCTATTCAACATTTCGGATCTACCTACTTTGATTAAACTGTCATCTTTTAGATTAAAAATAATTATTGTATTTATGAAAACAAATATACCCAATAATATCACTTATTCTTAAAATAGCGTGAAATAAAGAAAACAACAATAGGAGGCCATGAAAAGACAATCATTAACTAATCTTAAGTACTCCTTTAGTTCAAATAATAATAAGTTTATTGGCCTCACAATACAAAACGAAAATAAAGGAACCAAAGAATAGCCATAAATTTTAATTACTGCTAGATTGTTACCGTTACAGCAGAGAATTTACGTCGTTTACCGAAAAGGCGATCATTCAGAAAATTTGTATAACGCCATAACTTTTTATTTTGAACAACTTTTCTTAGTAACATTTTAGCATACTGTAAACGAGAAAGGTATTTTACCCGAAACGAAAATGGCATCTACTTAACTGTCAATGCCTACTAGATTTAAAAAAATCGAAATAAACTAATAATAAGTTTAAAATCAAGCAGGGCTTAGTTCCAAAAGGTCAAATTACCATATCTAAATATATCATCAAATTTAAGCCAGATTTACAATTTAGGAGCCTCAACCCGATACTTTCACAGTTGGCTGTACCCTTTTGACATTTACGCTTACTATGTGTTTTCATAACAAAGTTTGAAGGTGGTGCTCTGGTTATCTTTTAAGGTGAGCGGATGCTTCCTTTATTAATTCTATTTTGCAAGTTCTTGCTTAGAACTAGAAGTAATTTTCATCCGTATTAATCACGGTTTAGAGTTAGCCTGTTTAATTAGTTGTATTATAGACTATTCCTAACCTAGAACTTATTGGTGTAGAAACAGCATTGCCAGTATTTCTAGACTGAAAATCGCCCAAAGTCGCCAACATAAAAAAAAAAAAATTGTAACGGATGTAGAGAAAGGGCTAATCGTTTAAAACTGGCTAATAAAAAATAGTTTTTATTAAATTTTGAAATAACCCAAAAAGAGATATGAGTATAATATTACATTTATTAAATAAATAATATGAGCTCTTATAATTATTGCAATTACAAATAAATAAGAAGATGCTATGTGTCAGCTATACTAAAAGAATTTCACACATTCATAATGAGTTTTAAATCAGGGTAACAGTATTTCCGTCATAGGATTGAGAATGGGGAGGATCCACGAGTCCTTGAAGTAGCCGTTCCGGACTAATTAATAACTTGTGTGGTGCGGAGTGTGCCGATTCTTTAATGTTGTTTACGGCAACAGTAATTACTAACCTGGGCAAATATGCGGTAACAGCCAGAGGCGTGGCGAGCGCATAAAAGTTTACACATAAAATAGAAGGTAAGAAATAAATTATAAAACGTGCTGAAACACTTACCGTTTTAAAAGTCTTCCGTGAAATCACAAACTGGGTAACATCTGTTAAATATTTGAATCATTAGATATGTTTCCACAGCTGTTTCAGTCAAGTGAGTACGACGTGCGAAATAAATGTTTTTTAATGCCGAAGACGACCGTTCGACATCTAGCGATGTTATATTTGCATATTTAAAATAATCTTTGACACAACTTAATGCATCCTCAAACGCACCTTCACAAATTTGTCTTAATATGAGAAAATCGGAGTCTTTCTCTAAAACACTTTCAAATTTTCGTATTACACACCAATTTGTTTCGCCTTGTACAGCGCATAACTGTGCGTGAACGTCATTCAGAATTTGAACAGAATCCACTAGCGACATCGAAACATTTTGTAATTTTTCTATTTCCTCCGCTAGTTCGAAGTAATTGTTGTGAATAGTTTGTAAATCTCTTTTAACCTGACTATCTTGAAATATTTCCTGCTTTTTCTTGATTGCTGCAGCTTCTGTCGGATTGAATTTTAAAACTACCTTCTTTACTTGATCAAAATATTTGTTGTAGAAAAACGCAGCCTGCAACCATGTTCCCCAACGTGTAACAATCGGCTGTGGTGGTTCAGGTAAATCAGGACACATTTGTGAAATAGTCAGATACGTTTCGGGAACTTTAGAAACACTGCCTTTGTACTAGCAATCAATGCATTTACTAGTGGAAAACATGTAGGAATCGTTTGTGCCGCAAGATTTAGAATATGGATTTTACACGTTACCTGTAAGAAGTTACCACTGTGTTCTTTAAGAGATCGGCCCAGAGAACGCATGTTTGCGGCACCATCACTCAGATACATTAAAAGTTGCATAGTTGAAACAAATTTGTTTAATGAGTTCAACACCACCTTTCAAATCTCATCGGCAGTACAATTTATAATTTTTTTGGAAGCAAGTAAGAAGGAGGATGACGGTCGATGTGTTCCATTGTACGTACCATTACATTAACCACAGAATGTTTTTGACGATCTGTTGTTTCGTCCACACACAACCACAGTTTTTTTTTCTTTCAATTCCGCTTTCATTCTTTTTTCTATATGTTTACGAGCAAATGGCACTACATTTCGTATCGATGTCCGACTAGGTAATTTACAGTCCGCACATTTATTCCAGAAGGAGACAAATGCTTCTTTGTCTAGTAAACGAAACAATAGATTACATAAAATAAGAGTAACACATAAATCAAATGTAAATTTTTCTTGGCCTCGTATGCCACTTTTTGCAGAAGAATGCGTTTGCTTTCGATGTGACGTTGACAATGGCTTCGGACGAACACATTAAAGGGATTTTACAAACTAGACATTGAATTTTAGCGCCATCAAAAATTAAGTCCGGTATGTCTATAAAGTTTTTAACTGTGTCTGCCATTGGTCGTTTTCGCGACGTACCAACTGCGACATTTTTAAAGCAAACATAAGCGTACAATTACGAAATAAGTTACGACAGCCTACATATACACAGAACTACCACATACAGATTTAGTACTGACGCTGTGAACGCGTGAAATAAAAACTCAAATAGATCGCTTGCCGCAAAACTCCGCTTGCAGTACAAATACATGTATCATCTACTACACTGACTGTTGCCGCTGTTTGCCCAGACTAGTAATTACTTTTATTACTTTAAGCTCACAACTCAATTTCCAAATGCTGATTATCTTTTCTTTCAGACTTTGCGTATTTTCCCGTTTTTCATTATAAGACATAAATTACAGAACAATTAGTTTTTTGCATTATTTACCAGGTTTGCTTTGCTTTCTTACACAATAAATGTTCACTGACATCTGTTATTGCAACTTTCAAGTTGTATTTGTATCAAAAATAAATGAGGAAATAAACTTTTCATTTTCTTAAAATCCGACTGTAATTAATCGGTCTTACAAAGTCGTCCAAACCTGACACCAATCGCCAATTTAAAAAACAGGTCCTAGGACATTTATATTCGCTCATTTGGCACAACTGGCAACACTGTGTAGAAATCTATCCCTCCCAGTAAGACGTAAGAAGATACAGACATCTCCGGTAATCCTGTACTGTATACAACCTGTATACAAAAACCAATGCAACGTTGTCAAATCTTCGTGGGTTACTTCAGTTATCAAATCTCTTGCCTTTCATTTTGGGGCCTTAGCGTTATAATTTAATAGTTTCGAATTTTAAATTATGTGTCGCGAGGAAATCCGGAATAGTACTTTTCTTGGTATAAAAGACCGCGAAAATGTCGTTTAGATACCTAAGCCAAATTCCGGTGTCGTTTTTCAGACACGTTTCAAATTTATTCATGACCAAGTTGGCTATGAAAAGGGAGAGCGGGTTGTCCACCGCCGCAACCTCTAGTTGTTCGTAATACTTGCCCTCTATTTGAAAACGATTTTGGTTCATGCTAAGCAAAGTTAGTTTCTTGTATACCGCAATTTTGACGTCATCAAGGTACTTGTAAATATTTTTCTCGAAATTAGGCAGAATTAGAATTTTTCTCACATCATTCGGTCATGCGGCTGACGATGGAGATCCACGAGTCCTTGAATCGGCTGTTCCGAATTAATTAATAATTTGTGTGGTGCGGAGTGTGCCGATATACTTAGCGTTGTTTGCCATACTACACCACAGTCCTTGCTATCATTACTGATCATGCCACCTAGGTACTCTATTACAGACTGCGTTATAATTGCTATGGCCCGAAATTTGGTATTCGATGTGTAATCGTCAATTTCGCCGAGATGAAATTCAGAAAAATAGTTTTAATTTTTGTTAAGGATTTTCTTCCATGTGTGACTATAATAATAAAAAGTAAATATAACCATAAAATCAACTAGTAATATTTATTTCTTGTAGTATAATCCTGTTATATATAAAGACTTGATTGCACCAACCTTGATTAAGCTGACGGAAGTTTTACGAGACTCTAAAAGTACCTACAATAAAAACAACGACGATCTAATTTCTTTAAAGGCTCCGGTCTAATAATATAATTTGCCAAGGTTTCAGCATTGCGTTGTTGCGCCACTAGCTCAGTGCTCGGCTAAAGATTGATCCATGCTTAAACTTTACATAATTTCTTGTAACAACTTTTATTTCTTTTGTTTCTTTTTTAGGGGAAGTCTCTTATGTGATTTACATTCCGGACCTAGTTCCACATATATTCCCATTTCTTTTGGAGGAGCGAAAAACAAATTAACGAAAAAGAAGAAATATGCCCAGTTCTCAATAAACAAAATTCTGTGAATGCTTTCGCAAAAATGGCCACAAAATATGATGAAAATTATGATAATAACTTTGAAGAATATAATAGTAACACAGACATGAAATTAGGAGATTTTCTCGATTCAAAAGAAGGAATATCTTTGATAAGCGACGCCAACGTAGCTCAATGTATCTTATTGGAAAATATTAAAGATGAACGTCTGGATGAGCAGTTAAGCAAAGATGTTGGTAGTACCGAGAACCGTGAAAAGTATAATAGTGACGCAGATATTAAATTAGAAGATTTTATAGTTCAAGCGGGAGATTTTCTTGATTCAAAAATGGGAATATCATTGATAAACGACGCCAACATAGCACAAGATGTTTATAGTACTGAAAACTATGAAGTTGGTTTAGAAAAAATAGAAATTACAAAGGTAGAAATATGCGCGAAAAATGAGAATGTGCCAACGCTACAACAGGATCCACTGTTGGAAGATAACCAAAGCCATGGATTAAGTTTAAAAGAGAATTCAACCATATTTTGGAAAAAAAATGGAGAATAGTTTTTGCAAAAAAATGTAAAGAACGTTCAATCATCGTTATTATTACTCCGTTCATGTCCATATCCATGCTGGAAATACTCCATACAAGTGCGACATCTGTCAAGAAGGTTTTGCAACACCATATCTCTTTAAAAGACATAAAATTTCACATACCATGGGCATATCATATTCATGCAAAACTTGTGGGAAACGCTTCACAGAGAGAAGAGATTGTACAAAGTACTCCGGGAATCTTTACCTTGTGACCAATGCGATAAAAGCTTTAAATACAAAGATAAACTAAAAGCTCGCAAGGTCTTTCATAAGATCGACAAGATTGTTGTTTGTGTGCAATGTGGAAAATCGTTCGAAGGGAAAATGAAACTATACCAACATATTAGGAGCGTACATTTAGTCAAGAAGGTTCACATATGTAGTTATTGTTGGCGGACATATCATCGCAAGATAGATCTAACGAATCATATTAGAACACACACCGGTGAAAAGCCCTTTACTTGCGAAATTTGTGAAAAATCATTTTATCTGAGGAGTACACTAAAAAGTCATATTAAAAGACACTCCGGTGAAAAGCCTTTTACTTATGGAAAAGGGTCGTTTTGTAGGAAAAATGTACTGATGAAGCATTTTAAAACACATACCGGTGAAAAGCCTTTTACTTGCGAAGTTTGTAAAATGTCATTTTGCGACAGGAGTGGATTAGCAGGTCATATTCAAAAACACACTGGTGATAGGCCGTTTACTTGCGAAGTTTGTGAAAAGTCATTTAGTTGGAAAAAAATTTGAGGGTTTCATTTAAAACAAAAGGTGAAAAGCCATTTAATTGCGAGATTTGTAAAAAGTCATTCTACGAGAAAAGTGGACTGACGACTCATATTAAAAGACACAGCAATGAAAAGCGGTTTACTTGCGAAGTTTGTGGAAAGTCATTTAATGTGAGGGATGGACTGATGAGACATATTAAAACACACACCGGTGAAAAACCTTTTACTTGTGAAGTTTGTAAAAAATCGTTTTCTAGGAAAAGTGTATTGATGAAGTTTTTAAAAAACCACTGGGAGAACCCTTTTACTTGTGACGTCTGAAAAATGTCATTTGGCTGTTTTTCCACAAAAAAGACATATGACAGTGCATATGGGGATTCCCCTTATTTTTGTGAGTTGTTTGGCTAAATTTAAGAGTTCACAAAATTCACGGCAAAAAGCGATATTAAAAGAAGTCTAAGGGCCATATGAAGGGGGAAAACACCTGGGAGAAATTAGGGAAAATGTTTGAGCGATTCTATGATTAATTCTGAGTCGATAATCCTAATTCAAAAATTGTATGGCCATTCGTTATGCAAGGCAATAAACCTAAAAAAAAATGAATATAGCTCATGGATTGGGGGGAAACATTCCCCAAAAGACAATGGAACAGAGAAAAGGGGGCGCTAACAATAAACATGTTTCTTACCCGCACAACGAAAAAATAAGAGGTATGAAGCTCCGGTATTTCCAGGATTATGTAATTTTGTGGAAAATCTATGTTTACCACATTCATCGGCAAACAGCGAAAGAGTGTTGTCAATTTATAATTTGTTGAAAACAAAACAGAAATTTATTTTCATTAATGAAATAATATCTGTTGTTACAAATAAGGAAAAAAATTTAGTTACATAAAAGGTAGGGGTTAAACTTTAAAATTTTTACTAGTTTTCGACAAACGTAAAAGGGATCACTCTGGGTCCCTAGAAAATAACCGGGGAAAAAAAAGATAAAATAATTAATAGGGGTAACCTTAACGTTCCAAAGTAAAGTATTTTTCCTGGTATTTTTATGGCCGGGGAAAGGGAAGCCCCAAATGGAGGGGTATTTACCATCACTACAATACAACTAACAATACATATATCACATTATTTAATATACGTAATTGAATCAATAAAATAAAAAAAATTACCTAAACATCGATATATGTTTTATCACCGATGTCCCATCCCTAATGCGAACGATACGAAACCGATGAGTCAAAATAGTGATCACCATTACGGATTACAATCACTGTTATTTTTAAATCACGACCTACGATGTGTTTGAAATCCCTTGCCCTACTTTGGCGATTCTGCAGGCTTGCCAATAATTTTTGAATATATCACCAAATTTACGATATATAGATCCTTTAATCCGATACTTTCAGTTGTATTTTTTTTTGAATTTTGCCTTTTTCATTTTATAAAAATTTGAAATTGGTTTAGTTTGGGGGGTTTTAGACTCGGTTGTTCTTGGGAGGGACGCATTTTTTTTGCACGTGCAAGTAATTTTCATCCGTGTTAATCACAGTTTATAGTGACCTATTTAAATTATTTTAAACTATTTTAACCAGTATTTTTTGGTTTTTTGTATTTTCCCCCCTTTGTAACCCAATGTTTTTTGATATTTCTATTGCCAGTACTTGGTGCTTCACTTTTTCAAATACTATATTTGGTCAATAATGATAGCAAGGACTGTGGGGTAGTATGACAAACAACAGAGGGTATCGGCACACTTCTCACCACACAAAATATTATTAATTAATTCGGAACAGCTGTTTCAAAGGCTCACTGGGCCCCCATTTTCAACCGAGTTACCGAATAAATCCATTTATTCAGTAACTCGGTTACCGACACATCAAAGACCACAACCCATCAGCCCGAAAATATGTACTGCTAGTATAAATTCAGACACCGGCCGTGAAAGCCTACAGTTATTTTTAACGATATTTGGTAATTCAACCTCTTTTGTAAATGGAAGTTTTTGATACTTGTAATTTTTTATAACAACTTTTATTTCTTTTGTTTCCTTTTTAGGAGGAAGCTTTTTTTATACGATATACATTCCGGATCAGGTTCAACGTATGTTGCCATTTCTTTTGATAGAGCGAAAAGCAGGTTAACATTGTTGGAGAGGAAGAAATAGGCCAATAAACGAAATTCAGTAGATGCAATCCCACAAATGGCCACAGAATATGATGAGTTGCACGAACATTGCGATAATAACTTCAAGGAATATAATAGCGACGCAGATATTAAATTAGATTTTATAGTTCAAAGGGGAGGTTTTCTTGATTCAAAGGCGGAAACACCTTTGATAAGTGACGACATCGTAGCACAAGGTGTCTTATTAGAAAATATTAAAGTTGAACACTTGGACGAGCAGTTAAGTAAAGATGTTGGTAGTACTGAGAACTGTGAAAACTATAATAGTGACGCAGACGTTAAATTAGAAGATTGTGTAGCTCAAACGGCAGGTTTTCTTGATTCAACGGTGGAAATGCCTTTGATAAGTAACGACATTGTAGCACAGGGTGTCTTATTAGAAAATATTAAAGTTGAACACTTGAACGAGCAGTTAAGTAAAGATGTTGGTAGTACTGAGAACTGTGAAAACTATAATAGTGACGCAGACGTTAAATTAGAAGATTGTATAGCTCAAACCGCAGGTTTTCTTGATTCAAAGGTGGAAACACCTTCGATAAGTGACGACATCGTAGCGCAAGGTGTCTTATTAGAAAATATTAAAGTTGAACACTTGGACGAGCAGTCAAGTAATGATGTTGGTATTACTGAGAACTGTGTAAACTATAATAGTGACGCAGACGTTAAATTAGAAGATTGTATAGTTCAAACCGGAGATTCTCTTGATTCAAAGGTGGAAACACCTTTGATAAGTGACGACATCGTAGCACAAGGTGTCTTATTAGAAAATATTAAAGTTGAACACTTGGACGAGCAGTTAAGTAATGATGTTGGTAGTACTGAGAACTGTGTAAACTATAATAGTGACGCAGACGTTAAATTAGAAGATTGTATAGTTCAAACCGGAGATTCTCTTGATTCAAAGGTGGAAACACCTATGATAAGTGACGACATCGTAGCACAAGGTGTCTTATTAGAAAATATTAAAGTTGAACACTTGGACGAGCAGTTAAGTAATGATGTTGGTAGTACTGAGAACTGTGTAAACTATAATAGTGACGCAGACGTTAAATTAGAAGATTGTATAGCTCAAACCGCAGGTTTTCCTGATTCAAAGGTGGAAACACCTTCGATAAGTGACGACATCGTAGCGCAAGGTGTCTTATTAGAAAATATTAAAGTTGAACACTTGGACGAGCAGTCAAGTAATGATGTTGGTATTACTGAGAACTGTGTAAACTATAATAGTGACGCAGACGTTAAATTAGAAGATTGTATAGTTCAAACCGGAGATTCTCTTGATTCAAAGGTGGAAATGCCTTTTATAAGTAACGACATCGTAGCACAGGGTGTCTTATTAGAAAATATTAAAGTTGAACACTTGAACGAGCAGTTAAGTAAAGATGTTGGTAGTACTGAGAACTGTGAAAACTATAATAGTGACGCAGACGTTAAATTAGAAGATTGTATAGTTCAAACCGGAGATTCTCTTGATTCAAAAGAAGGAATATCATTGATAAGTGATCAGAATGTAGCACAAGGTGTCTTATTAGAAAATATTAAAGTTGAACACTTGGACGAGCAGTTAAGTAATGATGTTGGTAGTACTGAGAACTGTGTAAACTATAATAGTGACGCAGACGTTAAATTAGAAGATTGTATAGTTCAAACCGGAGGTTTTCTTGATTCCAAAGCAGGGATATCTTTGATAAGTGACGACATCGTAACGCAAGGTGTTTTATTGGAAAATAAAGTTGAAAATTTGAACGACGAATGCGATAAAAGCTATAAATATAATCATTACATCAAGACTGTTGCCGATTGTGCGTATTGTGGAAAGTCGTTCAAAGGGAGAATGAAACTATATCAACACTTTAGGAGTGTACATTTGATCAAGAAGGTTCAGAACGTTCACACGTGTAGTTATTGTGGACGGACGTTTCGTAACAAGTCCCAACTGACGAATCATATTAGAATGCACACTGGTGAAAAACCCTTTACTTGCAAAATTTGTAAAAAATCATTTCGTTGGAGGAGTGTACTGAAGAGTCATATTAGCAAACACACCGACGAAAGGCCTTTTACTTGTGAACTTTGTGAAAAGTCTTTTAGCAGGAAAAATGCGCTGATGTGTCATATTAAAATACACACCGGCGAAAAGCCTTTTACTTGTGAAGTTTGTAAAATATCATTTGGCAGCGTTGCACAGCTAAAAAGACATATGCTGGTGCATTCGGGGAACTGCCATTATTCCTGTGAGTTGTGTTCAGCTAAATTTAAGAGTTCACAAAATCTAACACGGCATATAAAGCTGCATATTAAGAACGAAGTCTAAAAGACCATATCAAGATGCATTTACACTGCGTCCTCAGATGGGGTATTCCACTGTGACGAACTTTCTTATTTTTTGTTTACTTGGAACGACTACCACATTGGAATGAACATTTCCAAAGCCCTTTTGAAGCAGTTTAGGCATAGAAAACGCGATCAGTAATTTTGATGATAACACAAAAAATTTTATTCGTACCGCTTGCAAAAGTCAAATTTTGGAAAATATGCAAAGGAATGCACCTGACATTGCACGAAAAGATCAAATCATTGCTAGAAGACTAAAAAACAAAAATTGTTTTTATTTAAAATCCGACAAGGGTAACACTGTAGTCATCTTAGACAAAGAAGATTATTTTAGTCGAGTCAACACCACTTTGTCACAAAGTTCTTATTCAAAATTATCAAAAAATCCTTTGTCTAAAATGATTACAGAAACCAAAAAGACCATGTTAGAATGTAAGGCTGTCATTAGCGACAATTTAAGATTTAGACTAACGGTATCAAACCCAGTACTACCTAGGATGTATTGTTTACCTAAAATACACAAGCCCGGAAAAAGCATGAGACCCATTGTTTCGAATATCAACAGTCCAACTTACTTACTTTCCAGGTGGTTATCTGACAAATTGAACCAGTTACCTGTACAATTTCCGGATTTGGCTATTAAAAATTCTTACGAGTTCATTGAAAAAACTAAGGACATTGAGCTTACCGACAAAGAAATTTTAGTTTCGTTTGACGTAAGTTCATTGTTCCCTAGTGTTCCAGTTGATTTAACTTTGGAATATTTAGAAACACTTTTGTTAGATAACCAAATGGATAGTGAGGAAGTTACTAGCTTCATTTCTTTGACAAAACTTTGCACGAAACAAAACTTTTTCCAAATTAACAACACTTTTATCAACAAACGGAAGGAACAGCAATGGGTAACAGCTTATCTCCGTTTATGGCTAACCTCTTTATGGGTAAATTTGAAACTGACCTGAAGAATACTTTCGCTTATTTCCCTCGGCTTTGGATCAGATACGTCGATGACATTTTTTGTATCTTTGACATCAGTAAATGTTCAATAACGGATTTCATAGAACAACTTAACTCAAAATTTCCCTCTATCAAATTTACCCACGAAGAAGAAAAAGACAACAGGATTCCTTTCCTCGACATGTTAGTAATAAGAAATAAAAATAAGTTAGAAATAGACGTATATAGGAAACCTACTAGTAATAATAGATTCATCTTACAGGATTCTAATCATTCATATGAACACAAACTTTCGGCTATTAACTTTTTGGTGCACCGGTTACTCAATTTTCCTTTAACGAAAGATAGATATCAAAATGAACTAAAAGAAATCATCAATATTTCTAACTTTAACGGATTCTCTGAAGATGTCGTCTATAATACTATTAGGAAACATAAGAATAGATTAAGAATTAGAAATGTAAGCACATTAGAACGCATTGACGGCCGTAATAATAAGAAATATGTTAAATTACCCTTTTATCCATGTTACACCAAGGGTCTTCAAAAAATCTTTTCTAGGATTGACCGCAAGATTGTTTTCTCTTCGAGCAATAACCTTAAAAAACCTTTTAGGAAATTCCAAAGACCCAGTGGATAACATGGATAAATCAGGAATTTTCAAAATCTCATGTAAAGATTGTGATCAAGTGTATATTGGGCAGACAAAAAGATCAATCAAAATTAGGTACAAAGAACATTTGGCTCATCTCAAATTCAGAAGGTTTGATAAATCTAGCGTTGCCCTACATATGCTTGAAAATAACCATAATGTTGATAATATAAAGTTAATTAAAAACGTAAGGAGTACTTCTCAATTAAATTGTTATGAAGGCATGGAAATTTACAAAAACAAAACTCACTTAATGAATTCAGATTTAGGACCACTAAATTCCAGCCTTTATCCTTTGTTACATCATGTTTAATCTTTTTAGTTGTAATTTTAACCATGTGCAATGAACCGCTTCATTGTAATCTAGGATTTATTAACTCACGTCATTCGGCTCATTTACCTTTAGGCTATTTATAGTCCTGTGCAATGAAGCGGCTCATTAAATTTTACGATTTTAAATTTACATATTGCATAATTTATTTTCCTTTTAAGGTTAGTTTTTCACTTAGCTTGTTAGTTCAGTCTTGCTGCTGATGATGATAGCTTGGCTATCGAAACGTGCGTCCAGTACGAATTAAGTGTTGTGGTAAGGGTTTTAGTGAACTGTTTCAGTGTTCCAGTGCCACAGTTTTAGAGTATCCGTTCAGTTTAAGCGAAATAAGTCGAAGTTTTCATGCTAATAATAATAAAATTGTCCGTTACTTCCACTGCTTAAATATAAACGGATTTAATTTTAAAATGAAACATGGTAAATTATTATTTAATTGGACAATTTTTATTGATTTATAAAGTAGATGATGTCGACCAAATGGCCGCCGGGGCAGCACTGGCATACCATGACCCTTTTGATCAAATTTTTCCAAGTAAATTCAGCAATAAGGCGTTGGATTTATGTTTTTAGTTCGGGAATTGTTTGCGGTTTGTTAGCATAGACCTTGGACTTTACAAAACCCCAGCTGAAAACATCGCATGGCATCCAGTCGCAACACGATCAGGAAAACGTCATCTTGACAAATCGATGGTTTCTCTTGTTATATGGCATGTGGCACCATCTTGTTGAAACCATATTCCTTCGAGATCCGATATCATGTCACGATATCGTGCTCGATTTACAGTTAAAGCGTTGCTAAACTCGCTCTCAAAAAAGAACGGTTCAAATACACCTCCAGCCCATAATCCGCACCAAACAGTAGCTCTATGGGTGCATCGATTTTTCAAGTACAGCACGAGGATTTTCATTGCCCCAAATCCGATAATTCTGCTACGAGTTTCATCGCTAAAGATGATGTTTTTAAAAAAAAATTGTCATTCACTGTTTGCTTTTCTATCACCCAATTAGCGAATTGCTTGAGCTCCTGAGTTAATTGAACTTTGTAAGGGTGGAGGTGAAGGTCTTTAGTGAGAATTCGTTGCAAATCAATTCTGCTGATGTTCAATTGTTGAGAACGATGACCTGTTGATGTTCTTGGATTCTCATCGATACTCTCATTGACGACCGCAATGTTTTCGGCCGACCGCACAGGACGAGGACGCGATAGAGTTTGTTTATCCATTATCGAACCAGTTTCCTCAAATTTTTTAATTAATCTTGGAACAGTGGACTCGTTAAGTGAAATCTGGATACCAGCAATTCCACGAACTTCTCGAACAGTCCCCGTAAAACTTTCGCCAAATTTGTAACGTGTTTTAACATTGACAATACGTTGTTCTTTTGCGTAGCGATTCATTTTTAATTACTTCAATGACTGCGGATGACATGTCAAACATTAGAATTGTCAACTTAAATATAAAAAGCCGGCGCTCCCGATGGGCCATAATTTATTATATATTTTGTATGTGTGCTATAACCGTAAGAGCGGGCGTACTATCATCAGCCAGCATAATGGTAGTAAAGTGTTTATTTATTACAATGACAATTGCAATAAAACGTCAATCTTAATAAATAGAGGTAATATACGAGGGGTGATCGTAAAATAAGGTTGCCAAAGCCCCACAGCAGCAAGAAGACGTGTTAGGCGAAATCCGACAACATTGGCGTGTGCAGCAGCTCTCCCACTCTATATACGTACCACTCCCGTCTCGCTACGCCGCTCAGCGTTGGCTAAGCAGCCGTCCGAGATGGAACTCCCAATCGCCGCTACCGCCAGGCGTGAAATTCGCGCTGTGATACGTTTTTTAAACATTCACATTCATCGTCAATCGTCAACCGAAGTTTATGGAGAAAAGTGTATAGCTCTTCAACACGTCCGCAAATGGTGTAGGGAATTCACTGGAGGTCGGACGGAAATTCACGATGAAGAGCGGAGCGGAAGACCATCAGTTTCAGAGGAAATTGTTGAAAAGGTCGAGAGCATACTGCTTGAAGATCGGCGGGTCACTATTCGTCAACTCGCTCTTCGGATTCCTGAGATTTCCAACACCACAATTGAAAAGATTTTTTCCGAAAAACTGGGCTACCGCAACGTGTGCGCGCGGTGGGTACCGCGAATGCTCACGGAAGACCATAAGCAGAAACGCTGCAAGTGTGCGCAGGCGTTTCTTCGACAATGTCAAGACAACAAGGAGGAACTTTTGGACTCCATTGTTACGGGCGACGAAACGTGGGTGTTTTATTTCACTCCCGAAAACAAGCGACAATCATACGAATGGCGCCACTCAACTTCGCCGAAGCCAACGAAGTTTAAACAAGCGCAGTCTGCTGGCGAAGTGATGGCAGCCGTCTTTTGGGACAGGAAAGGGCTATTGCTGGTCGATTTTTTGCCTCCTGGGACGACAATAAACTCAAACAGGTATTGCGATACACTGACCAAACTCAGCGGGCGATACAGAACCGCCGGAGAGGAAGACTGCAGGTGTGACGCTTCTTCACGACAACGCTCGGCCTCACGTCTCTCGTCAAACCCAGGAACTGTTGACAAAATTTGGCTGTACTATCATGCCCCACCCCCCCTACAGTCCGGACCTAGCTCCAAGCGATTACCACTTGTTTCCAAAATTAAAGGAACACTTGGGTGGCGTACGCTTCGGGACCGACGATGAAGTCAAAGAAGAGGTTATTCGATTCTTGAAAGGACTAGGACTGGCGGCAGAATTTTACGACATGGGGATAGAAGTTGGAGCACGCTCTGCAAAAATACTTGGATAGAAATGGCGATTATGTCGAAAAAATAGCTTAAGTTTTTACCTTTAAAACGATGTGTAATGTTAATGAATGCGCTACAATTTTCGAAAAGCAAATTTTGCCCAATTATTTGAAGATCTAGCTCAATGTGATTGGTCATTCATTGAGGATGCATCAACCATTGATCAAGCTGTCGATGAATTTTATAATGTTTTGTACAAGGTAATTAACCGTTCAGTTCCTCTATACAGTCAGAATAGTTCTTCTCACCCCTCCGTGGTTTACTACAACAATTCGACAAAACCTAAAAACTAAAACCTTCTATCATAGAAAATGGATACAAACTAAAAGTGAGATTTTTTACATGAGGTTTAGAGATATCAGGAGATTAGTTAAGCAACAGATTCAAGAAGCTTACAACGCTTACATGTCAAGAATACAAAACACAATTAAGCAAAACCGAAAGAGCTGTGGCGGTATAGTAATAGACTAAAAGGTGTTTCACGCATACCAAACACAATCACTGATGGGGATGTGGTATATCAGGACCCCCCAGGAAATTGTTGACGCCTTTGCTAGTAAATTTTCTTCTGTTTATCTGCCACACTCCAGCAGAGTAATCGAAAATGTATTTAGCAACATACCATCTTTTGACGTCAAGCCTGTGAGTGAGACTGACCTGCTAACTATAATGAGTCACCTAGCAAATACGGACACAGCTGGTGATGGCCTCACCCCTAGTTTTTTAGTGAAGGAAGCACGCATAGTACTTGTCAAACCACTCTTGCTTCTTGTCAACATTTCTTTGAGATCTTCTACCTTTCCTAGGCGCTGGAAACGAGCAAGAGTTACGCCAGTTCTCAAGAAGCAGCACTGATGTGACTAACTATCGTCCTATATCTATTTTATCTAACTTCGCCAAGGTATATGAACAACTTTTATATTTTTCTATATTCAACAATGTACAGCCGTATATATCTGCGAAGCAACATGGTTTTATACCAAAAAGATCTACTACAACTAACTTAGCGACAGTTACACAGTTTATAAGTGACACACTGGGTGATGGAGGCAAGTCGATGTTATATACACGGATTTTTCTAAGGCCTTTGACAGAATTGACCATGATATTATGCTCTTTAAATTAAGTTCTTTTGGCATGTCACCTCGCCTTCGAGATCTGATGGAGTCCTACTTAAAAAAGCGGTCATGTTATGTTTTCTATAATGGCTTCAGCTCATGTGAATATGCTATTACGTCAGGTGTTCCACAAGGATCCAATTTAGGACCTTTGCTCTTTGTGCTTTTCCTCAACGATCTGCTGGAAGCGTTGACCTGTGACACTTAGCTTATGCAGATGATGTGAAGGTGTACGCAAGAGATTTATTCTATTAATGATATGGTTAATCTGCAAATGGGTATTGATTACGTATTCCACTGGTGCCAAGAAAATAGTCTTATGTTAAATGAAGCAAAATGCACATATGTAACATATACTCGCAAAGTAAAAAGCTTGCCTACTACGTACAGTTTAAGCGGTTACCCGCTGCAGAGGAGCGAGACCATAAAAGACCTAGGAGTTATCTTTGATAGTCAACTATCCTTAAACAGCATGTTTCGCAGACGTGTTCCTCGGCCGCAGCCATGTTAGGGTTCATCATACGATCTTCGAAATACTTCACGAATCAACATCTTCTGAAAACGCTGTATAGAGCATTTGTCTTAAGCCGGCTGGGGTATGCTTCCATTGTATGGTATCCTTACTATCAATCCTACGAGGATTCTATTGAGAGAGTACAGCGAAGGTTCCTGAAATTCCTATCTTTTAGGATCGACGGTATATATCCAGTGAGGGGTATAGACTATGCCACATTATTGGAACGACATGCGGTCCCGGGGTATTTCGGAAAGAAGGCAAATTTGCAGTGCGCGGTTTCTCTACAAACTTATTGACAATCAAATCGATTGCGCATATCTGCTGTCAAAAATTAATTTGAACGTTCCTCGTTTGTCTTCGCGTAGTGTTCAATCGTTTCGGCCTTTAACTGCAAGAACTAATGTGCTGCTGAAATCGCCAGTTCAAAACATGTGTGAATGCAAATAAATATTATGCAGATATTTTTGTCGGTGACGCTATGCATTAATCGGTGGAGTTTTATATATATTATTTTTTTTTTTTATTATTTTTCAGTTATCTTTTATTAAGTATTATATTTTATTTTTCTCTTTGTATTATGTGCACATGTATTCGTATTATTATTTCGTCCTGTAATTGGGGTATCCTGTTGGGCGAATAAAGTTTATTATTATTATTATTATTATGAAGTAAAGAATGCTGTCTATTTTTAAAAAATATGGGACCCTTATTTTACGATCATCCCTCGTATTTTGTATGTGTGCTATAACCGTAAGAGCGGGCGTATTATGATCCGCCAGCATAATCGACATTTTTCGGAAATGCGAGAGCGAAGTCATGTATTATACGTGTACGTGAACGAATACGCCGTTGATAACGTGAGCAGGGTGTTTTCGAAAATTCGTGGCTTGCACATGTATGTGGACGAATATGCCGTTTATAACGTGAGCAAGGTGCACAAATGAATTTGCGCTTACGCAATTTTGTCAAGCAAATGACATTCAACACAGCACATGTTTAGATGTGCTGAGTTCGTGTAAAATCGGGTGATTATAGTACGCTCGCTCGTACGGTATATGTACGCATTAAAATGATAATGACTTTGTTCTTTTTTTACTTCATTCGTGTTTCATTTTAACTAATTTAGGTAGATGTGTACACATTCTAGTAATTATAAGACTAGTAATTATAAGAGTCTATAAGACAGAACAAATTCAGTATAATATCCTACAGGTTTATTGAGCACTGGTGAATTAAAATAATAATAAATAATTGAAATTGCATCTCTATTCAATGAAACAAATATAGGAAATTAATTTTAATTATTCTTAGCAAATTTGTAACTTGTTCGCGTAAACCCAGGCAAATTTGAAATTCCAATACGACAAAAAAACCCAAAATTTAAATTTTACCAATCTAAAGAAATGTTGATAATAAAAGAACATGTAATAAATTACAATTTTATTAATCTATGTTTTTTTACAGAATTAAATTTCAAATTTATTCTTCTTCAATATCTGCAATACATGAACAGGTAACGAAACTTTACGTCCACATGACTGATCTCATGTAATATCCATAACGTTATTCATGTAAAAAGCATATGTACCATCACCTACACAAAAATCTGGGGCAACTCATAAGCTCATTTTGACAAACTTGTGACAATGACTTGTCCATTTACGATTGACACACTTGTAAAAATTATTTACAATAGAAAGAAATAGAAATATAAAAAATACTTAAACAACATGGAATGTACTAACCCTCAATTAAGATTAATATCGCAGAAAAACTATAGAAATGAAGCTACAGCACTAGAATTAATCAGAGAGTTAACGTAAACGAACCTAAATTTAAACAACAAATATGAAGTACACATATTAACCAACGGAAATATTAAAAAATAAGAAAAAGAAATAATATACAAGTCTACTGCGCAAACATAATAATTAGTCTGGGCAAGTAGCGGTAACAGTCAGTGTAGTAGATATGTGGTGCGGAGTCGGCGATTATTTATTTCACGCGTTCACAGCGTCAGTACCAAATCCATGCTATATGCGAGTAGTTCTTTTATATGTAGGCGTCGAATTTATTTCGCAATTGTACGCTTATGTTTGTTTTAAAAATGTCGCAGTTAGGTACGTCGCGAAAACGACCAATGGCAGACACAGTTAAAAACTTTATAGTAGACATGCCGGACTTAATTTTTGATGGCGCTAAAATTCAATGTCTAATTTGTAAAATCCCTCTAATGTGTTCGTCCGGAAGCCATTGTCAACGTCACATCGAAAGCAAACGGCATTCTTCTGCAAAAAGTGGCATACGAGACCAAGAAAAATTTCCATTTGATTTATGTGTTACTCTTATCTTATGTAATCTATCGTTTCGTTTACTAGACGAAGCATTTGTCTCCTTCTGGAATAAATATGCGGACTGTAAATTACCTAGTCGGACATCGATACGAAATGTAGTGCTATTTGCTCGTGAACATATAGAAAAAAAAAGGAAAAAGGAATTGAAAGATAAAAAACTGTGGTTGTGTGTGGATGAAACAATAGATCGTCAAAAACATTCTGTGGTTAATGTAATGGTACATACAATGGAACCACATCGACCGTCATCCTCCTTCTTACTTGTTTCCAAAAAAGTTATAAATTGTATTGCCGATGAGGTAGTGTTGAACTCATTGAACAAATTTGAAGATTCAATTAAGCAACTTTTAATGTTTCTGAGTGATGGTGCCGCAAACATGCGTTCTTTGGGCCGATCTCTTAAAGAACACAGTGGTAACTTTTTACATGTAACGTGTAAAATCCATACTCTAAATCTTGCGGCACAAACGATTCCTACATATTTTGTGTTTCTAAAGTCCCCGAAACGTACCCGACTATTTCACAAACTGTGTCCTGATTTACCTGAACCACCACTGCCCATTGTTACACGTTGGGGAACATGGTTGCAGGCTGCGTTTTACTACAACAAATATTTTGATCAAGTAAAGAAGGTAGTTTTAAAATTCAATCCGACAGAAGCCGCAGCAATCAAAAAAGCCAGGAAATATTTCAAGATAGTAGGTTAAAAGAGATTTACAAACTATTCACAACAATTACTTCGGACTAGCGGAGGGAATAGGAAAATTACAAAATGTTTCGATGTCGCTAGTGGATTCTGTTCAAATTGTGAATGATGTTCACGCACAGTTATGCGCTGTAGAAGGCGAACCAAATTGGTGTGTTATACGAAAATTTGAAAGTGTTTTAGAGAAAGACTCCGATTTTCTTATATTAAGACAAATTTGTGAAGGTGCGTGTGAAGATGCATTAAGTTGTTTCAACGATTATTTTAAATATGCAAATATAACATCGCTAGATGTCGAACGGTCGTTTTCGGCATTAAAAAACATTTATTCCGCACGTCGTATTCACTTGACTGAAACAGCTGTGGAAACATATCTAATGATACAAATATTTAACAGATATTACCCAGTTTGTGATTTCACGGAAGACTTTTAAAACGGTAAGTGTTTCAGCACGTTTTATAATTTATTTCTTACCTTCTGTTTTATGTGTAAACTTTTATGCGCTCGCCACGCCTCTGGCTGTTACCGCATATTCGCCCAGATTAGTAATAATCATATTTGGGGCTTTGGCGCCACGAGTGGTGAGAGAGCAAATTAGCTGAAACTTGCGTTTAAAAATAACGTAGAGCGTCGGGCATGGTATACCCTCGGAAAGTTGGCTGCCCTGCTTCTGCGTTTCCATAGCAAATCCAACAAAGCTTGAAATAATTGGAATGGTTTGGAAGTGGTGCTCTTGTTATCTTTTAAGGTGAGCGGATGCATTCTTTATTTAATCTATTTTGTAAGTTCTTACTTAGAATTGAAAGAACCGTGTTAAGCACGGTTTGTTAGTCATATTTGAGACTATTCCTAACCTAGAATTTGTTGGTTTAGAAATCATTTTCGTCCTGAGACCAAGCACCAACATAGGATAAGATAGGAAACTAATTATATTTATATTTCTTTTGTCTTTTTTTTTATTCTAAAATATGTTGTTAGTTTAATTTGTAATGGTTTATGTATTGTTTATTTTAGTGTTGGGCATAATCGATTTATTTCAATAATCGAATGAATTGAAATCGTTTAAAATAAACGAATGATCATTCGAAATTCACTAACGATTTCGATTATTTGACAGAATCCGAGTGACGAGTGAATTATTTCGAAACTCAAATCCTTCAAGTTTCGAATACAGATCTAGAATTGTGATCCGTTTGTGTGCTCCTGCGCAGTCGAAACGAATAATGAATGATTTCTGAACCATAATCGAATGATTGATTATTTGGGTATAATCGATTTATTTCGATTATATCATTCATAATCGTCTAACACTAGTTTATTTACTTTTCTGTTTTTCCCATTGGGGACTGTGACCATTATCTTAAGATATTTTGGTTCAATAGAGATTATTATTATTCACTTTCAGATACGATATCGAAAAATTGACTTCTATAAGAGAGGTCGCAGATTATTCATTATACAGAATTATTTTGTGTCGTCAAGGTTCTCTGAACTCACTATTTTTGGCAAACCAGTCACTATAGTTAGTGTCGAACGATCCTTCTAGAAATTAAAATTAATAAAAACATATTTAAGAAATCCAATACAACAAGAAAAATCGCTCAATTTAGCAATACTGTTAAGCCAACATTCGTCAATGCGTTCGTCAATTTTGCTGAAATAAAAGCCTGAAAAAAAAAACAGTTTTAATTTTTGTTAAGAATTTTCTTCCATGTGTGACTATAATAATAAAAAGTGAATAGAACCATATAATCAATTAGTAGTATTTATTTCTTATATTATAATCCTGTTATATATAAAAAAGACTTGATTGCACCAATGTTGATTGAGCTAAGGGGCGTTTTAGGAGACTCTAGAAGCACCTATAATAAAAACAATGACAAGCTGAATTCTTCGAAGACTTCTAGTCTAAAAATTTGCCAACTAGCACTTTAGTAGTGCTTTAACCAGCGGACATTGATTCATGCTTTACGTAATTTTTTGTAACGACTTTTATTTCTTTTCTTTCATTTTTAGGACGAAATCTTTTATGTGATTTACATTCCGGACCTGGTTCTACATACGTTCCCATTCCATTTGAAGGAACGAAAAGCAAATTAACGCAGTTGAAGTACGTCTAATTTTGGGTTATATTCTATTCAAGAAATCAATCTTAATAAACAAAATCCTGTGAATGCGTTTGCAAAAATGACCACAGAATATGATGAACCAAATCCTAATAACATTCAAGAACATAATCGTGATGCAGATATTAAATTAGGACATCAAACAGGAGATTTTCTCGATACGAAAGAAGGAATTTTTTTGATAAATGACAACAACGGAAGACAAGATGCCTTATTGCAACATATTAAAGTTGAAAATTTGGACGAGCATTCAAGCAAAGATGTTGGTAGTACTGAGAACTGTGAGAAATATAATGGTGACGTAAACATTAAATTAGAAGATTGTATAGTTCAAGCGGAAGATCCTCTTGATTTAAAAGCGGGAATATCTTTGATAAGAAACACACCGCAGCACAAGGTGTCTTATTGGAAAAATATTAAAGTTGAACATTTGAACGATGAATGCGTAAAAGCTTAAAATATAATCAATACATCAAGACCGTTCCTGATTGTCGCAATGGGGGAAAATGTTCGAAGGGAGAAAGCAGCTATATCGACATTTTAGGAGCGTACACTTAGTCAAGAAGGTTCACACGTGTACTTATTGTGGGCGGACGTGTCGCAAGAAGTCTGAACTGACGAATCATATTAGAACACACACTGGCGAAAAGCCTTTTACCTGCGAAATTTGTAAAAAATCATTTTTTGGGAAGAGTACACTGAAGAGGCATACTAAAGAACACACCAGTGAAAGGCCCTTTATTTGTGAAGTTTGTAAAAAGTCATTTAATAGGAAGAATGCACTCACGAAGCATGTTAAAATACACACGGGTGAAAAGCCTTTTATTTGCGGAGTTTGTAAGATATCATTTTGTGAGAGGAGTGGACTGACAAATCATATTAAAAAACATACGGGTGAAAGGCCTTATATTTGCGAAGTTTGTAAAAAGTCATTTTGTTGGAAACGAGGACTGATAGTTCATATAAAAACACATACCGGTGAAAAGCCTTTTACTTGCGAGATTTGTAAAAAGCCATTTTCCGAGAAAGGTGGATTAACAGTCCATATGAGAAAACACACTGGTGAAAAGCGTTTTACTTGCGAAATTTGTAAAAAGTTGTTTAATGCAAAGGCCGAACTGATGAGACATATTATAGTACATACCGGTGAAAAGCCTTTTACTTGTGAAGTTTGTAAAAAGTCGTTTTCTACGAAAAGTGTACTGATGAGGCATATTAAATACAACGGTGAAAGCCTTTACTTTGAAGGGTTTGTAAAATGTCATTTAGCAGCTCTTCACAATTAAAGAGACACATGATAGTGCATATGGGAGATTGCTCTTATTCTTGTGAGTTGTGTTCGGCTAAATTTAAGAATTCGCAAAATCTAACACGACATATGAAACTGCATATTAAAAAAAAAGTCTAACGGGACCATATGAAGGTGCGTGTACCCTGTGTTTTCAGATGAGGTATCCTACTCTAATAAACTTTCTTACTTTTGCTCACTCAGAACCAAAAACGCGCTCGAATGAACATTTCCAAAGTCTAAAACACGGGAATCGGTTCTGGTAAATTTGAGAAGGTTTTTGAAAATATAGAAAATTAATTTTAATTATTCTTAGCAAATTTGTAACTTGTTCACGTAAACCGAGGCAAATTTGAAATTCCAATACCACAAAAAAACCCAAATTAATTTTACCAATCCAAAGAAATGTTGATAATAAAAGAACATGTAATAAACTACAATTTTATTAATCTATCATTTTTACAGATTTAAATTTCAAATTTATTCTTCTTCAATATCCGCAATACATGAACAGGTAACGAAACTTTACGTCTACATGACTGATCTCATGTAATGTCTATAACGTTATTCATGTAAAAAGCATATGTACCATCTCGCCTGCACAAAAATCTGGAGCAACTCTTATAAGCTCATTTTGACGTTTTTTCAAACTTGTAACAATGATCAATAATCCCCTTCCATAGAATATCGAAAGGAGTCAGTAAAGTTTTTAGGGGACAAGACATGAACGTATGTTTTAGTTCACGAAATACACTTAAGAACCTTCTTGGTAATCCAAAAGACAAACCGGACATGAAAGAAAGGTCGGGAATTTATAAAATTGCATGCAACGACTGTGATAAAGCCTACATTGGACAAACGAAACGAGCGATAGGTATTAGATTTAATGAACACATGAGATGCTATAGATTCGGTCGAACAGGAGCGTCAAGTGTAGCTGACCATATGAATAACACAGGACATGTAATCAAATTGGAAAATCTCAAATTAATTAAAAACGTAACTTCACCTCGGGAATTGGACGCATTTGAGACAATGTACCTTAAGAAAGAGATGCAACATTCGCAGGTCATGAACAAGGATAATGCTCCACTTCATTTCTCTTGCTTGTTTGATTTATTAGGGTAAAAGAACCTTTCAGTTTACACTTGACGAAGACCGAGTCTCGGTGTTCTGCAATTTATGTTTGATTTGTTTAGTATCCTTAGAGTGCATAGATAGAGAATTAGCGGGAAGTAACCTTCCTTTCGTCTCGCTCTTTTCTACGAGGGCGGGGATAAAACCCTTGGCCGTTTCATATATACCCAGCATGTTAGAGTTAAGCGATAGAAAAGTAGGTATTTGGAAATAGATATACACAGTTACATGTTTAGACACATTTGTACATATATACCCTTCTTTTTCTTTGAAGAGGGATAGACATGCATGGTAGAATTAAAGTAAAAGTTTTTAGTTTTTTCGTTCAGATTTATTCGGTAACCCGGTTGAAAATGGGGGCCCAGTGAGCCTTTGAAACAGCTGTTCCGAATTAATTAATAACATTTTGTGTGGTGAGGAGTGTGCCGATACTCTCTGTTGTTTGTAACAATGACTTGTCCAGACAGTCAATTTGTCATATTTTTTCATAGTTTACAAAAGACATGCTTAAAATGGGTAATGTCGTTTGTTCCAGAGTTTTATGCGAGTGATAGTACATACACGTTGCGACACAGATCGGCTGTAGATACAACATGAAGAAAACAGCGCAGTCCGACAACAACGCATTCATCGATTATATTCGCCAGCACGAGTTCGATCGGCAGAGCCAGAGCGGATGCGGGAGGAGATTAGAGTTGGGAAATACCGCTCCACTCATGAAACGTCCCTTTCCCTACCATGACACAAAAATACCGCGACAAAATACCGTTACTTTGAAACGATATTGTCACGCTCCCTGTGTGACTGGGGGTGTACTCGCTCTAACTGCTATAGATATTGTGAGGTTCTTACCTGAAGCTCCATTTGTCGTTTTTCCTTAAAGGGGTAACTAGGTGGCGGAACTTACAACACCTTTTTACTACACCATCTCTTTATTACCTTTTGAGCCCTTTTACAACTTCTCACTTACAATTTTAATACTTTTTTGCTCTGGCCACCTTACTGTTACACCTCGGTCTAATCTCTGATAAAATCCCCTTTTTTTTTTAATTCTTAACTTTTCCCTACTTCATCTAAGTCGGAATCATAATTCAATGCTTCCTTCAATTCGCGTGAATATCTCTCGTCAGCGTCTCCGTCGTCTACCGTACATCCTGTACATCTGAGACGCTGACGCGGATCCGGCACATTGAATTATGATATCCACTATTTTACATTTAGCACCTTCATGGCAATATAATATAACCGACATGAAATGGTCGCTTATTACGCTGGTTGACCTCTTTATATATTTACATGAGGCACACTGTAATTTGAGATCTATAACGAGTATTTTTAAAAACTGACAAAAATTTTATCAGTTAGAAGAAGCAGATTAAATTCAGCTAAAGTAAAACGATTATTATTTTTAAATTACAACAAAGGAATTGCTTAACTTTACGTTATAACTACTTTTTAATTTAAATATTTTTATTCTTTTGTTAGAATTCAATTTATTTTGAGTAAATATTTCATAAATAAATATAGTTATACATATTTATTTTACACTGCTACAATTAAGAATTACGTAACGAATGTGTAGTCTAAAGGTGTTACCCCTGTATTACGCTACATATAGCATCTACTATATTGAACAGTATGCACGTATACCATGTTAATCAATCGGTTACATGAGAAGGCGACCAGGAACGTCGCGAATGTAAATCGCGAAGTTTCCGAGGATAGTCGACTTTGCTTCGCTCCTGTCGTGTTGCAGCTCATCGTTCCAAAGTAACGATGGAAATGCTTATCGTTTCAGCGACGCTACCATTCCACAGGAACGTCACGAATGTAAACCACCACCGTTCCCGTGTCGCGCGACAGCCCATCGTTCCAAAGTAAGGAGTTATTTCGGTATTCTTGAACGCGACAATGAAATACCGCTCTAAAATACCGTTACTAAAATATCGACCCATCCCTAGAGGAGATACAGCAGTTGCTTCTAGCATTTCAGGGTGTATGTAGCGCTCGCGTCAAACAGGAGACAATGATGCTTTATCCGACCGTGGTATTTCGCCGGAAATTCCTACGCGCGCACGGTAGATTTATTTGCTGTGCCAGGAGATTTTTCCCGAGGACAATATCGAACGAGTGAGTTTTGTGAGTCCGTGTTGGAGAGGGCCAATCGGGATGAAAGTTTTATTAAAAATATTTTATTTTCGGACGAGTCCTTTTTTCCTCGTCATGGCCATCACAATCCTTTAGTGGTTCAATATTGGTTTCAGCATAATCAACATTTGACCCATAATGTTAGAACTCAGTACCTCGAAAAACTTAACGTTTGGGCGGGTATTTCGGGTGAAAACGTTATAGGGCCATTTGTTATCGACAGCAATTTGAATGGAGCGAGATATTTGGATTCAAATTATTCCTGCAGTCCGTGCTATTAACGCCGATTTGGATGGAATTTAGTTCCAGCGCATAACACCAGAGCAGTAAGGGAGTTTTTAGAAAACACCTTTCCTGCTCGGGTTATTGGCAGGACGGATACGATAAAATGGCCACCTCGATCCCCCGATCATACTTCCTGCGATTTTTTTCTGTGGGGTTATGTCAAAGAAAATCTCTACAAGATTGAAACAGTATCAAACTTACAACAGTTGCAAGTAGATCTGTTGAGAATTTTCGCGACAATAACCCCTGAAATTCTCGAGCGAGTAAGACGGGAGTTTTACGACCGTCTTGGTTATTGTTTAGCCAAAGAGGGTGGCCTTTTCGAACCCTTTATCAAGTAACGTTGTCGTAGTGCGGTTTAGAATTTTTATTTATTTTGTACAAAGTTATGTAGAGTATTTCTTTTTCTTTTCTTTTATTTCATCAGAATATTTTTCATTTCTTATTTAGAATTACTTTTTGGTTTCGTATAAGCCTCCTAGCAGCAACAACTGCGAATACATAATACGTAAATTCCGTAATCGTTCTCTGTCCCAACGAAGTTATGCCTACTGCCTCTGTTAACGCACTAAAGGCATACGCTGCTGGATGAGACGAGTGTAACCGTAATAGTGGGGGATGCGGGCGCTGAGTCAATCGCCACGATTCACATACGTCCATAGTATTCCACTGTTGCAATTGAAAACCCGTATGTACAGCCGCTCAGTGTTGCAACGTGTATATAAATTTTAATATTAGTTTACCCGGACAATACAAACTTGGGATACTACTCCATTTTATATTTGTCTTATTGTTGAATCCAGGGAGTTTGTCATCTTCTGAGAAATGCTTATCGCACACACGATAATCATATAGAATGGCCCTCCCTATAGCTCGGCACCATTTTGAAAAAAGCTAAAAAGGAACAAGAATTATTATGTCGGTTTGATGCGAGACACATTTACAAATTTCTTTACGAATTATAGTGAATAAACGTTTACTTAGTGCATACCTACCTCGGGATCCTTAGGCAAAACATGCATTTTGATGGATTTTGCAGTTTCCGTACAGCTCACCACTCTTGTGTATGCCACACGACATATAATAACAAAATGCACTGTATTTCTTACTCTTTATTGGTATTATACAGAACTACATACACACAAGGCACATTACCCTATCTTACACTGCTTTTTGTCAATCCCCCTACTATTGCCAACCTAACATCTTCACATCATGTTCCTACACCCACACTTCCAAAAATTATTTACAATAGAAAGAAATAGAAATATAAAAAAAAAACTATAGAAATGAAGCTACAGCGCTAGAATTAATCAGAGAGTTAACGTAAACGATCTTAAATTTAACCAACAAATATTAAATATACACGTATTAACCAAAGACAAAACCAACGGAAATATTCAAAAATAAGAGAAAAAAATAATTTACAAGTCTATTGGGCGGACGTAATAATCTTATTTGGGTCTTTGGCGCCACGAGTGGTGGGAGAGTAAATTACCTGAAATTTACAATTAAAAATAAAACAGAGCGCCCGGCATAGTGTACCTACGGATAGTTGGCAACCCTGCCTATGCGTTCCCATTGGTTTCCATAACAAATTTAAGAAAGTTTGAAATGGTTTGTAGGCGGTGCTCTGGTTATCTTTTAAGGTAAGCTATCTATTTTACAAGTTCTTACTTACAATTAGAAGAACGGTGTTAATCACGGTTTATAGTCAGCGTATTCAATTAGTCACATTTTAAACTGTTCCTAACCTAGTATTTGTTGGTTTAGAAATCATTTTTGACCTGAGACCATGCACCGACAGGATAAGTTGGGGAAAGTAATGTTTACGTTTCTATTTTATTATAAAGTTGGTTATTAGTTTGATTTGTAATGGTTTATGTACTGTCTATTTACTTTTTTGTTTTTCTGTTTGAAGACTGCGACTATTATCGTAGGATTCTCTTAATCAATAAAGATTATCATTATTGTTATTAACTTTCAGACTATATCGAAAAATTTACCTTTATAACAGAGCTCGCAGATTATTCATTATAGAGAATTATTTTGCGTTGTCAAGGTTTTGTATATATATATATATATAAACATATATTGGGTCAATTATGTACGATAAAACATTAAATGTCTCAATACAGGATTATACAACAAGTTATTGTCCACCCACCCTCCACTTCCATGCCTCTAACTCTTCCACTAGGTTCCTTTCTGTCATACTTTTTCGTATCCCTTCATACCACGACCTTCCCCGTCTTCCCCTTTTTCGTGCTCTTGGTGGTTTCCATACAAGCAGCTGCTTCGGCCACCTCGATTCTGGCATTCTCGGTAAGTGGTCCTTAACTTCGATCCTGTCTACAACTGTTTCCGTAGCATGCATTCTGGTTCTGATTTCTTCGTTAGTGATTCTTTCACTTCTTGATACTCTGGCATTCCTTCTAAGGTAATCCATCTTAACGGTCAATAACATTCCTTTGTCATTCTCTCTCACTGCCCTCACTTCAAGATTCTATGAATTCAATTTTGTTTTTAGCAAACCAGTCACTACGGCTAGTGTCGAATGATCCTCCTTGAAATTAAAATTAATAAAAACATATTTAAGAAATCCAATACGACAAGAAAGGTTGCACAATTTAGCAATACTGTCCAACAGTCGTTGGCCCAAAATTTGGTCAATTTTGCTGAAATAAAAGCCTGAGAAAAAAGAACAGTTTCAATTTTTGTTAAGGATTTTTTTTTATCTGTGACTATAACAATAAAAAGTGAACAAAACCATAGAATCAATTAGCAGTATTTATTTCTTATGTTGTAATCCTGTTATATATAAAAAAACTTGATTGGACCAACTCCGATTAAGCTGCCGGAGGTTTTAGGAGACTTTGGAAGCACCTATAATAAAAACAATAACAAGCTGAATTCTTCGAAGATCTCCAGTCTAAAAATTTGCCAACTAGCTCAATGCTTCGCGGTTGATGTTTGAAACACTTTAATAGTGCTTTAGCCAGCAGAGATTGATTCATGCTTTATGTAATTTTTTGTAATAGCTCTTATTTCTTTCCTTTCATTTTTAGGAGGAAGTCTGTTATGTGATTTACATTCCGGACCTGGTTCCACATACGATCCCATTCCGTTTAAAGGAACGAAAAGCGAATTATCGTAGTTGAAGAGGAAGAAGTATATCTAATTAGGTTATATTCTATTCAATCAATCTCAACAAACAAAGTTCTGTGAACGTGTTGCCAAAAATGGCCACAGAATATGACGAACCAGACTCTAATGACATTCAAGAATATTATCATGATGCAGACATTAAATTAGAACATCAAACGGGAGATTTTCCCGATACGAAAGAAGGAATATTGTTGATCAGTGACAATAACGGAAGACAAGATGCCTTATTGGAACATATTAAAGTTGAAAATTTGGACGAGCAGTCAAGCGAAGATGTTCGTAGTACTGAGAACTGTGAGAAATATAATGGTGACGTAAACATTAAATTAGAAGATTGTATAGTTCAAGCGGAAGATCCTCTTGATTTAAAAACGGGAATATCTTTGATAAGCAACGACACCGCAGCACAAGGTGTCTTACTGGAAAATATTAAAGTTGAACATTTGAACGATGAATGCGATAAAAGCTTAAAATATAATCAATACATCAAGACCGTTCCTGATTGTGCGCAATGTGGGAAATCGTTCGAAGGGAGAAAAAAGCTATATCAACATTTTAGGAGCGTACACTTAGTCAAGAAGGTTCACACGTGTACTTATTGTGGGCGGACGTGTCGCAAGAAGTCCGAGCTGACGAATCATATTAGAACACACACTGGTGAAAAACCCTTTACCTGCGAAATTTGTAAAAAATCATTTTATCTGAAGAGTACACTAAAGAGCCATACTAGAAAACACACCGGTGAAAAGCCTTTTACTTGTGAAGTTTGTAAAAAGTCATTTAGTAGGAAGAATGCACTCATGAAGCATGTTAAAATACACACGGGTGAAAAGCCTTATATTTGCGGAATTTGTAAAATATCATTTTGTGAGAGGAGTAGACTGACAAGTCATATTAAGAAACACACGGGTGAAAGGCCTTATATTTGCGAACTTTGTAAAAAGTCATTTTGTTGGAAACGAGGACTGATGGTTCATTTGAAAACACATACCGGTGAAAAGCCTTTTACTTGCGAGATTTGTAAAAAGTCATTTTCCGAGAAAGGTGGATTAACAGTCCATATGAGAAAACACACTGGTGAAAAGCGTTTTACTTGCGAAATTTGTAAAAAGTTGTTTAATGCAAGGGCCGAACTGATGAGACATATTATAGTACATACAGATGAAAAGCCTTTTACTTGTGAAGTTTGTAAAAAGTCATTTTCTAGGAAAAGTGTACTGATGAAGCACGTTAAAACACATACCGGTGACAAACCTTTTACTTGTGAAGTTTGTAAAATGTCATTTGGCAGCTCCTCACAATTAAAAAGACATATGATAGTGCATATGGGGGATTGCCCTTATTCTTGCGAGCTGTGTTCCAAATTTAAAAATTTCCCAAAAAATTAACCGACATATGAAACCATTTTAAAAAAATCTAACGGGACCATATGAAGGTGCGTGTACACGTGTCCTCGGATGAGGTACCCTACTTAATAAACTTCCTTATTTTTGCTCCTCAAAACCCAAAAACGTACTCAATGAACATTTAAAGTCTAAAACTCGGGAATCGGTTCTGGTAAATTTTAGAAGGTTTTTGAAAATATAGAAAATTAATTTTAATTAATCTTACCAAATTTGTAACTTGTTCACAAATAAAATAGTTTAGTTTTCTAGTTTGTCTTTATCTTTGATAAAATTTCTGGAATTCAAGAAGGTATCTAGCCCAAGGTTGTCCAACTGGCGGCCCGCGGGCCGCATCCGGCCCGCGAGGCTATTTGTTGTCCCCACGTAAGTTTTTAAAAACAATATTTTCTTTAAATGCTGCCACTGTGAAAAAGTTTTTTTAACTTATTTTATATTTTATGGTGTACCAGTGTTTTTACATCACAAGTACACAAGTACGTACCGCGTGCCGCTTCGCGGACGTAACAAATAATCATCCTCCACCACTATGAGAACTGCACTGATTACTGCGCATCACAGTTCACGCAGGCCACCCTCTCACTGCTTACCATCCGTCCCCGGCCGCCAGGGCCAGTGTGCTACTGACACGTAGGCTAGTCGGCTAATCTATTACGTTGCTAGTGAACAGTGAACTTGATTAATTTTTTGTCTTGATTCCTCTTATACAATAATAGGAAAACCAGTAAAACGGAAAATTGATAGTGAGAACAGAATTTACAAAGAAAGTTGGGAGAGTGATTCTTGATTGCTAACAAAATGGAAAGGCAGTGCTTAGTGTGCATGAATGTCGTTTCAGTGCCTAAAGAATATAATGTGAAAGACATTACACAAAGTGCATGAAAATAAATCTCCTTAAAAATGAAAGTCGGCGTGCCCTAGTTGCAGATTTGAAAAAAAAAGCTTAAACAGCAAACTGGTATGTTCAGTCAAATATTACACCCCAAACGCATTCTTTGCATGCATTTTTTATCCCGTGTCGCTTGAGCTGGAAAAGGGAAAAAACCTTTCACTGAGGCAATTTGAAAAAAAAATGTGCTGTTGAAAGGGCCCAAAAGCTTTCGGTGATTCAAAAATGGCGGAGAAATTTGAATCGTGCCACTTTACATCAAACCATAAAAAGAAGGATTGTTGCTATGGGTGAGCGAGAAAAATCTATGCTTAGCCTTGTTAAAAAAGTTCATATTTTCACTTTGTTTGGAGAAAGATGATCAAACCGATGTTAGTCAGTGTTAATTTTTTGGGCACTACTTTTGATATTTTACCAGTAAAGAGGATTATTTGATATTTGTCCTCTTTATGGAACAAAAAAAGGAAAAGACATCTATGAGGTTTGGAAAAAAACAGTTGACAGAATTGGAGGCTTTGATAAATGTTCAGCCATAGCAACAGACGGGGCCCCATAAAACGGGTAAAAAATTTGGATTAGGGGTCTGTTCGAGAGAATGGTGTCCCCCAAACAATTCATTGTATTATACATCGGGGAGCTTTATGGGAAAATCAGTCAAGGAAGATAAATTTTTCCAAACCGTGATTAAGATTATAAATATGATTAGAGGTGGAAATCGATCTCTTTACACGGGCAACTTAAGCTTTTTGTGGAAACAGGGGCCCGAGTATGGAGACTTGCTAATGTACAACCATGTAAGGTGGCTGAGTGGGAAAGTGCAGGGAAAGATTTTTTTCCATAAGAAAGGAAATCCCCCATTCCTCAACAAATACGTTTCATCTGACACAACTGAACTGGAAGAGAAGTTTAAGGATCCAGAATTCTTAAGACAGTTAGCTTTTATAAAAATCTGACTAATCATCTTAAAGTTTAAAATTGAGTCTTTAAGGAAGAAACCGACGGTTTTAGATTTGATCGGAATGATAAAGGGGTTCCGGAATGCTGCGTGTTTAAACGTGCTTTGGAAAAGAACAACCTGACAACTTCCCCAGCTGTCTGCAAATAGCAGAAGAATTCAACGGTGAGGAAAAATTAGTTTTTTCCTGCATTTCACAAATTGAACAGGTTATTGATGAATTCAATACAAGATTTAAGAAATTTAAAGCCAAAACAGTGTACTACTTTTTAAAACCCTTTGGAGCAACCATTGATGATCAACCACCCAACTTACAGCTTGAGTTATGTGATCTTCAAGCAGACATTTCCCAATCACCAGACAAGAAAAGGGACCTGAATTTTTTTAAATTACTGTCAAAGGAGAAATTCCCAAACCTGCGAGATTTTGGACTAAAATGACGTCAATGTTCGGGCACAAAACATTGAAAGTGCCTTTTTTCCCCCATGAAATACATAAAAAACAAAACAAACAAACCTTTTTCGATTCTTCCTTACGTTATCTTATGAGACTGTCTACAACTGAACTGGGGGGGGACATATCTTCATTGGTGGATGAAGCCGATCGACCACAGTCCCCACACTAATTGGGTACATCTTTTTCGTTGCTTTTAATGTTTGTCTTGATTATTGGAAGTGTTATCAATAAATTTTCCCTTTTTAAAAAAAGTAGTTGTTGACAATAAAAAAATAAATCTTTTTGTTTTTTAAATTTTTTTTATACCTCACTTTTTTTTTTATTACTTGTAACAAAATTATTATATTTGGGGGCAACATCAAAAGTTTTAGTTTTGGCCCTTGAGGCTTTCAAGTTGGGCACCCTGGTCTAGCCGATTTACTGATTCCTTAAATCGCGCCAACGCCCACCCGGGATAATCGATCCTCGCAAAGAAATGCATGGCCCCCTCATACTTAAAAAAATGTTTTGTGACTCCCCCCGACAAAATGAAATGTGAAAATCAACGTCCTATGGTAAAAAATAAAAATGACGCAATAAAATAAATATACGTTGGTCCGCATAAGAACGGGGTACTGCCTTTGTGAATGGCAACAGTGCATTTTAATCTCGCTTCTAAACACACTGCGGATTGACCGCTTCTATCATCAACGCTTGAGACAGAGTGCGACACGATAAACCGCGGATTGAATTGGGCAATGCCCTGCCCCCCAAACGTCATGTGAGCGTCCCGATCCGCAGTGTGCTGATAAATCCCCTCCAATTGCAGTATATCACAAAGCAAGCGCGATACACACGCATGTCCGCTCAATCACGTAATATAATTCAACGCCCTTTTGACAAAATGTGTCAATACAAAATCATCTAATTTTTTTGTATTCTCAGATTATGTTAGAAAGTAATTTTTTTTATATTAATTTTGTTGCTTCTATACTATGTAGAAGAACGAAGAAGTAATTCAATGGGGAAAAAAAATTAAACTAAAAAATAAATTCGATAATATACAAAAAAAATTTAAAAATTATGACAATGTTACTTTGTTAAGGGGAAAAATCTCTTGGCAATTTTGAACTTTGTAACTTTTGTATTTGTTGCGTTTCAAAATACATTTCACAGTACTTCTACTAACATATTTCGCCTGCAATTTGCCGGCTAGAGCAAGGTTCGTCCATTTCAACTAAGCAACAAACCCTCACTTCTCTTTCCTCCCGCTCGGATGCGTTAAAGGGATTTGAGGCTGTTCGTCTATTTGTTCGCATTTACGGCAATTCCCAAAATACTGTCACGTTCCCTGTGTGACTGGCGGTGTACTTGCTCTAATTCTAATGATATTGAGAGGTACTTCCCTGAAGTTCTACTTATCGTTCTTCTTAACGGGGTAACTGGGTGACGGAACTCACAACGTTTTTAATTACACTATTTTATTATTTTTTAAGTTATTTTACACTTTTTCTTACTCTAACAATTCTAATACTTTACTGTTACACATCTAAAAGCCTAATTCTTTTAGTCATCCCTTTTTTTCTTAATTCTTAATTTTTCCCCCACTCTTCTACATATCTTTTTCTTTGCTTTCTTCCTATTTCATCTAAGTCGGAATCATAATTCAATACTTCCTTCAATTCGCGTGAATATCTCTCGTCAGCGTCTCCGTCGTCTACCGTACATCCTGTACATATGAGATGCTGACGCGGATCCGGCGCATTGAATTATGATATCCACTATTTTGCGTTTTATAACACCTTCGTGGCAATACCATTTTATGATTTGTACCACCTCTGCGGTTGTATAACCTACCATAACGTATTCGAAATCCACGATCTCTTATTAGAACCGTACGAACGCACAGAAAGACAAAGAGTGTTAGTTATTATTTTTACCTGCAAATACATTTCGACCGACAATTTAATTCTTAAATGCGAAGTACACTAATTAATTAATATATTTTGGCTGCCGTAGGTAATCTGTAATTTCTTGAAATTTGCGACGTAATTAAATACTTGTAAAATCTCGTCCCGGTAAATTCCAAGGAAATTACGATTTTCATAATACACCGACGGAAGCGAAAATATATTAATTAGCGTACTTGAGATGTAAGAAATAAAAGTTATCTGTTAAAATATTATGAAAACACTAGGGTGACAGAGTAACATAAAATTTTAAAAAAAAATGTAATGTTTTATGATTACATACACTTAAAAATTTAATAAATGATCCAATACTTGGTTGAACCACCTTTATTTGTGAGGGCGCACTCGTCGAGGCATGGCATCAATTATATTATTAACGGTTTTTTCCGGTACGTTGTTCCACTCTTCTGTAAAGTCCCATTGCTTTTTTTTATTGTTGGGTGGGATTTTTTTTTACATGTTTTGTGAATTTCCCCAATGTCTTCAAAGGTTTCATATCACGGATTGTCCGGCCCACGGCAAAATTTGAATCCCCTGAGCTTCTTTCCACGGGGTTTTGGGTTCGCGCTTTGTGGAAAGGGGCACCGTCTTCCAAAAAAGTAACTTTTTCTTTTGACAAAACGTTATTAGAAAAAAAGGGCAAGAGTCCCCGCCAAAATGTCAATGTATTTTGCCGCATTAATTTTTCCCTTCCCACGACCAGTTGCGATCTTCCGCCATGCATATTGCCCCCCATACCATGATGCTAATTCCACCGTATTTCCCCGTTTGGGAAGAAATTTGGTCCAGGTGAGAACGTCTCCATACCCATGTGCGACCACTATCACTAAATTGGCAATATCGACTTTCGTCAAAAAAAATTACGATCGCCAAAAGTTGTCCATTTTGGGTTTGCATGTCGTTGTCCCCCATTCGCCCCCTTTTTCAAAAGGGTTTAAGGGAGAATTTTTTTTTCGCCAGTTTTTAAAAATACCCATGCCGTGAAAATTTTCGCATCACGGGAAGGACTCAGTTCTCTCAGATGGACCAGGAAGGCCAGCCCCGATAAAACGTCCTCTTATCACTGCGTTTAAATTTCGTAATAACGCGGTTAATTGTTGATAAGGGAATTCCTAGGAATTTGCTTATTTCGCGTTGGGAAGCACCACGTTCGTGTGACCACAATACACCCACGGGGAAAATGATCTAAATCTTTACGACCTTGAATCGTGGCATGGTTGTAACACTACAAAACTATGTGAATATGTTTACACTCAGGTAATACAAGCAGGTGGCTGTAACTTTTTTCCTAGAATTTTAAAATTAGGGAAATTTGTGTTTTCGTTAGGGGTCTATTTTATTGTGTCACCCTAGTGTATTTGCAGAAAAAAAAATTACAGAGTTTATTTTTGTGTAACAACAGATTGTAGATGATAATATATTTTAAAAGAAAATAATTTTCTTAACTTGAAAAGAAAATCGCTAGAATGTAAGTCGAAATAAGTACAATCAGTAGATTGAGATCAAAAACAGTAGATCTACTGAAAACTCAGTAGGTCTGGTAATGCTGATTGTAATACTGATTCTGTAGGCTTACCAACCATTTTTGAGTACATCACCAAATTTAAGGTAGATTTACGATTTAGGTCTTTTAACCCGGGTACTTTCTCAGTCGGCTGTACCTTGACTTTTACATTTAATGCATTTTAAACAAATTTAAAAAGTTTGAAATAGTTTCTGTTTGGAGGTTTTCCCGGTTATCTTTTTAAACGGTTTTTATGCAATTTATTGGGCCTATATATATTACCATTACCTTTGGAGGAAAGTAATGTATTGAAGAGGAAGAAGGGTTTAATTTTGGGTTATTATCTCAATAAACGAAATTCTGTGAGGCCCACAAAAAAGGCCACAGAATATGATAAGTTGTGTTTTTCAATATAAAAAGAAT